>JARKHS020029338.1:0-48038 GCA_030143305.2 Amblyomma americanum
CAAGCATCAGACTAAACGTTTGAACCGTATTTGTTCATAAGCCGGCCGGTAAGAAAGAATTCGGCACTAATTAGGACCCTGAGCAGAAATCTAAAGCGATAAAAGAACAAACATATCGGTTCTACTGCGCAGCGATACATTTGCTTGAATGATTCGAGAATCATGATGCGCTTTCACTCTGTACAAAGTATAACAATCCCTATCAATATCACGGGCAGCCAACAACTCCAATAGTAAATGTCTATACTCCGTTTCATACATCAGGTGCAACGCTGTGAAAGGTGCGGAAGTAGTCCGTACGGAAAAATAAAGGAAGGAGTGTTACTCCGCGCTTGTTCTGTGCCTGAGTGGTCTATGGCACGAGAAAGCGACACCGTATTGTCAGCAATAACAGTGCATTTAATCAAGATCATGACAACTGTGTCATGTGGTAAACCTACAGGCAAAGCATGTACTATGTTTCGTTCAACACAAATAACGCACTACATTTTGGTCGCAGATGCAGGCAGCGCAACAAGAGAGCTAGCTTTGACAGCGTTGCACATGATGTTTGAAACGGAGTATAGCTTGGGGATAAGGGCTGGTATAGCAAGGAGGCTAAGCTGCAAAGAAGCTAAGCACAGCCATACAGTTCATGGCGTTCGTAGATATTTCTATTTTTTAAAGGAAAGGCAGAGTTGACATTGTTTCTGACCTGGTTTAAGACTGCAGAGCTTTTAAGCTTCAACACAAGAAACCGGTTCGGCGGTTCAATGCCCCATTTTATGAAATCGGGCTTTAAATTCCGAAGAGCAGCAAAGACTAAAATAGGGTTCAATTTGCTGAACCCAAAGTCTAGACACAACCTTTGTCAGTAAAGTTACAAGGCTGTGTCAATTAAATAAAATGCGTTTAAAATTGAAATAGTTTGTGCAGCACCCCTTCGAAATAGTCTCCCTTGCAGTCTGTACACAGCTTCCAACGCTTCTTGAGGTCTTGGAAACAGTTCGAAAACGCTTCATTTGGCAGGGCTGTCAGCACCTTTGTCGTGGCGTCTTGAATGGCCTCCAAGCTCCCCATCCAGCGACATTTTAGGGCTCTCTTCACACGAAGAAACAGGAAAAAAATCGCATGGGGAGAGGTCAGGCGAGTATGGCGGATGGGGAAGTACAGTAATGCTGTGCTTGGCGAAAAATTTTGTCACGCTGAGAGCAGTTTGCGGCCTTGCGTTATCGTGGAGAAGGCGCCATTGTCCAGATGCCCATAAGTCAGGGCGACGGCGTCGCAGTGCATCACGCATATGTTGGAGCACGCGGATATAAATCTCCTGATTCACCCTCTACCGTCATGGGAGTTGAGTTGAGCTCATGAATGCTACAGGTGGGATTAGCCTTGCTTGTTATGCCGGCGATTGCTCCACCGTAGCGTCACATCTATGTTAATAATGTCCCAAAACCTGTCGGATCTACCCCGCTATGCGCACAGTCACAATAGCACATATTCTACTCCCGCAGTCACCATCTATGCACACGCTCACTCCACACAGTCCGCACCACAGTCCACTCTAGAAGTCACCATCTATGCACATATTCAGTCACAGTAGAACATAGTTCATTGCAGTGCCAGAATCCCTACACACATTCACTCACAGTATAACATAGTCCACTCCAGAAGACACCATCTACGCACACATTCAATCACAGTAGACCACTGTCCGTTCCTGCTGTCACCATTTAGAAACAAGATCAGTGTCCTGCAGAAATGTTAAAAGAAGGCGTGCAGCCTCCCTTCTGCATGTCTGGTTTTCACTCGGGTAGACAATGTCCTGAACTGTACTATGAAGGGTTCCTGTGTTCTTAAAGGAAGCGAACATCACATACCTTTCCGCGCCGTACTCTGCGCAGTACATAATATAATATTCGATATCCCCGCACACACCACATAAAGAACATAGCAGAGACGATGCCACGCCCGTCTTATGCATCCAGGCAGGAGTGAGAGCAGACGCCGTGCGTATTCGATGTAGTAGAGTGGTGGGACGAATTCGCGGTGTATGACACCTCTGGCATCGACAAAAACTATTAGCATCATCTTTGTTTTGGTCTTCTGTCGCCGCACCTGTTTTTTTCTCGACGCCGGAGAGCTTGTGGACCGCCATTCGGCGCTTTGCCTCTTTGAGGATCGTATTGAAAACAGCATGTTTCGTTTTCAGCAATGATCTTGTCGACGAATGCAGCATCCTTCTTTGCCTCTGAGAGCAAATCAGCGCTCACTGCCCGCGTGAGGGCTGATTGTGTTTGTGTTTTCATTATTGTTTTTGGCCACAAGTAGTGGTGCTGAAGTCGGTAGCTCTGCAGTCGGTAGCCCGCATGGAGCCGTTTTTTGCCCGCGAAATCGCGTCGCGCGCCCGCGCCGGCGTCGACAAATTAACTCCCACATGGTCAGCAGCCGAGCGGCGTTTTTTTGCCGGCCAGTTGTGCGATGTGCGCGCCCCCATCCATATTGAAATTAGACGGATGCGCAGAAAGCGCGGTGAAGGCGCTGGCTCTCGCGCGCAAAATGCTCGCGAGCGCGTCTCTCTCGGCCGGCGTGGATCCGGCCATAATCACGCGACGCCCGCTCCGGCTCTCATTGGCCCTCTGTCGCTGTCCTCTCCCGGCGTCGGCGCGGCGTCGGCATTTTTTTCTGTTCCGCCAGAACCCGACGATTTGGCGAAAATGTCCTCTCCGCGGCAAAAAAAACGCTCCGCTACCGTCGACGCCGAAGAATCGCCCGGAGAAACGCTCCATGCGGGCGACGCTTTATGCTATCGCGTAAAACAATGAGTCTCAGCAGGCACTTTGGTCACGCATGTTCATGCGGGAGTGTCTCGAGAACACTACCAGAGCTCCAAGCGTCTCTCAGCCTGCTCCATCTTTCCGCAGTAAGTAAGGCTGCACGTTTTTCCTTCCGAAACCGACTGCGTTAGCGGGCTACCCGCAGTGGTGCCACGGGCTGGCCGAAGTTTAAATACCAGCCACATGTGCGGTGCTCCCGCTGCTCATTATTGCATGCTAGGGCAAGCAGACTTTTGCCGCGTGTAATCACCACGTAGCTCTGGTTTGAGACTCAAGAGCAGTCGTGGTACACGTTACAAAAATAAGTAACCAATTGCAATTACTCCATCCGAAAGTAACTGATTACAGTGGTCAGTTACATCCCCAGAAAAACCGCAGCGCTGGCCAAGTGGTTGAGCGTACGCTTCGCATACAAAGGGGGGGGGGGGGCAGGGTTCGATCCCCAGTGTCACCGAGTACCCACCGGTGATAAAATGAGGGCAAGATTTCCCCTGCCTGGTGCTCGGCTCCTTTTGGATGAAATCCTTGGGCAATGGGTCTGTGACCCAGCCCTGAGTAGAAGAAAAAACCTTGTGCCGTGGCGCTCTTTTGCCTCAGATGCCCTAGCGCCATGGAAATCAACCATCATCATCATCATAATCCCCAGAAAAATAACTGTACAATTACAGAAAAATAATCGATTACTATTGTGTTGTTTTCCTTCCAACCTTAGTTTTTATTGCATCAATTTATTCAAAATACAATAAACTACTGCGGGTTGCTTGATATTGTGTTGCTCGTTGTTAATTCTAAATAGAAATTGATTTTCGAAAGATGCACTTTTGACCAGGTCGCCAACTTCTCCAGGAAGCTCACAACCGCCGAAACGTCAATCCTAGCCAAGGGACACAAATTGAACCACCAGGTGAATAGACCCCCCTTCCAGTAATCGTATCTGCGCTTGACAGGCAGACAGAAAAACTTTATTGAGCAAGTCAGTTTTAGACCCAGCTGGGTCCCTGGGCCACTGCGCGGTCCCGCACTGCATCAAGTAGGTCATGCCGGGACATGACGTCGGCAGCCCGAGTCACCGCAGCAAGCTGCGATGTCGGGTCTGCAGACATAAGCAGGGCCTCCCAGTCCTCCCAGCTCGAGATGGCGTGCTGTCCCCGCGGGGGAGGGTCAGCAGGACAGCCGAAAAGGATATGGGAGAGTGTGGCGTGGGGGTCACCGCATAGGGAGCATGCAGGGGATGTGCCGCAATAGTGGGATAAAAGCTGAGGGGATGACAAAGAGCGGGTCTGGAGGCGTCTGAAGAGGATCTGTTGGGAGTGCGTAAGAGAGTGGTGGGGAGGAGGGTAAGTCCGACGGTCCAAACGGGGTATTTGCGTGAGCTCCGCAAAGGTGTGCGCCCGCTCCCTCGAGAATCCTGGATCGAGACTGTCCTGAGCCCGGCAAATCAGACCTCGGGCCAATTTATCGGCAGCCTCGTTTCCAGGGTTCCCAGAGTGAGCCGGCACCCACTGAGGCTCTACCCTGCGCGGTAAATTTTGGGTAGGGGTGTTCAACAATTGCCAGGCAGGGGCGTGAATCCTGCCCGTGGCAAAGTTGGACAGAGCCGCTTTGGAGTCGCTGAAGATGTTTTGGGCGTCCGAGTGTGCAAGGGCTAGGGCGATGGCGGTCTCCTCTGCCTCCTCAGACGTAGAGCCCGAGGGAAGACGGTGAGTTAGGGGGTGAGATAGGGTTGAAGTTGGCATCCGGCAACTGGAACATGGTGTACGATAAGCAGTCGGGCTCAAAGCAATAGGTGTACTTAATTCAATGCAAGCACACCGAACAGAATCGAACCTACCACCGGATGAAAGGCAAGCCCAGCAAGAACTCAAGAGAGACACCAACAGAGTGATTCTCCCAGCAGACAAGGGCAACACAAAAGTCGTTCTCGACAGACGGGACTACAAAGAGAAAATATCCACTTTACTCAGCAGTCAAGAGTATGAGAAATTGAAGAAGGACCCCACAACGACTACCCAAGCAAGGCTAAACAGAACATTAAAAGAAGTCTTCGGAAAACACTGCAACTTCCGGAACCTCTACCTCCAGTTATTGAGCACCAACGGATCGGCTCCACCATTCTACGGCCTGCCCAAAGCCCACAAACCGGGGATTCCTTTTTGCGTCAGATTGTGGACTTTCGGTGTTCCCCTTCGCTCGTTGTCGGATTACCTTCAAAAGCTCATATCCCCAATCGCAGGAAAAACAGCAACTCATAATTGTATCGTACATGATACGCATGCGCTGTGCGTGCCAGCCCATCCCGAACCGACCGCTGCCGTTGACGCGAACACGTGCCTACATCGACCTGCCCTATAAAACCGAGCAGCTGCTATCAATAAACGTTCATTCTGTTCTTGCGTGACTTGGTCGTTACATGGTGTCAGAAGTGGGATCACTGTCTGCCTCTCAAGCAGTGGCTTGAACAAGAAACGCGAAGGCGTCGCCTACAAGCCAGGAAAAATGGAGCTACTCAAGCCGCCCGACCAGATACTTCTGACCGGGAACATCGCGAAGAAGTGGGCGTTGTTTAAGCAGAAGTTCGAGCTCTTTTTGGAAGCAACAGCATCGACCAAGGAGCCAAGGACGGAAGCTGCTAAGACTGCGCTGCTGCTAAGTGTTGCCGGCGATGACGCTCTTGAGGTATTTAATAACTTCACTTTTTCGGCTGAAGAAAGCAAGAATGACTATGCAACGGTTGTGAGCAAGTTTGAAGCGTACTGTCAGGAGCAGCAGAATGAGGTCTACGAGAGGTACGTGTTTCGCTCAAGGATTCAAGCGGAAGGCGAACCTTTTGAACAATTTCTACGCGACCTGCGAAAGCTAGCCCAGAGTTGCAACTTCTCAACACTGAGCGACGGAATGATCCGTGACCAGATTGTGTTCGGCACAAATAATCCGAAGCTACGGGAGAAACTGCTCAAAGTTGAAAACCTAACGCTGCTTAAAGCAGAACAGAGCTGCAAAGCTGCCGAAGTGTCGGCTCACCAAAATGAGACCTGGGGCCAAATGGAAAGGCAAGTGGCGTCGGTAAAACGGCGTGAACGGTTCAGATGCAGCCGATGCAACCGATTGCACGAGCGGAACAAGTGTCCGGCGTTTGGGAAGACATGTTTTGCGTGCAAAGGGGCCAATCATTTCGCGGCCTGCTGCCAGAAAGAGCCTGCAGTCAGTGCAGTCGTTCACGACGAGGACAACTTCGACATCCTCAATGTAAGGGTATGCACAGTCGATAGGACCGCTGACTGGACAGTTGAAGCCAAGGTGTCGAACCACAATGTTGTTTTTAAAGTAGACACTGGGTCCCAGGCAAACTTGCTGCCTTATTCAGTCTTTCGCAAGTTCAAAGCTACGCCATGCCTGACTCCAAGCAGCTCCGTTCTTCGGTCTTACAGTGGTGACGTAATTAAGCACTTCGGCGTGGCGACCCTACCAGTGGTCATTAACGACAAGTCCGGCACCTTCACCTTCTTCATAGTGAAGAAAAGCAAACAGGCGATACTTGGACTACATGCAACGGAGGCGCTGGGACTCGTAGTTCGTTCAGTCAACGCAGTGGATACAGCAGAGTCTGACAAAATATTGCAAGAATTCTCGCCGCTTTTTCAAGGTACCGGCTGTGTAGCCCGCCCATACCGGATGGTCCTGCGCGAAGACGCCATACCAGTGATACAGCCGGCGCGACGCGTCCCCTTGGCACTGCGAGAACCACTGCGAGAGGAGCTGCAGCGCATGGAAGAGGCCCATATCATTGAAAGGGTCAATGAACCAACAGAATGGGTGAGTCCGCTGGTCATTGTCAGGAAAAAGGATGGCAAACTTCGGGTCTGCATGGATCCTAGAAACATTAACGAATGCCTGAAACGGGAGCACTATCAGATGCCTAAACGTGACGATATTGAGGCAGAGCTGGCAGGCGCTAAATACTTCTCGCGCCTAGATGCAAACTCAGGGTTTCATCAGATTCCATTGGATCAGGCCACATCAACCATTTGCACGTTCGCGACACCTTTTGGGCGTTATCGTTTTTTGAGACTGCCGTTTGGGATTGCGTCAGCGCCTGAAGTGTTTCAAAGAACGTTGAGCTCAATTTTTGATCGAGCACCAGGCGTGCGCGTGTATGTCGATGACGTCCTGATATGGGGTGCTACCCGGGAAGAACACGACAAGCGCCTTCGTAGAGCGCTGGAACTAGCAAAGCAAGCAGGCTTGACGTTCAATCCAGCCAAATGCAAGTTCGCGTGCACCGAGGTTGAGTTCTTGGGCGACCTCATCAGCCAAGACGGGATAAAGCCGAATCTTTCATTCAGTGCATCGATTGCTGAAATGCCGCAACCGGCTGATAAGACCGCGGTTCAGCGAATGCTTGGTGTGGCCAATTATTTTGGGAAGTATATCCCGCATCTTGCTGAAAAGACCAAGTTGTTACGAGGTATTATAAAAAAAGAAACAGTCTTCGAGTGGACAGACAAGCATTCCGCTGAGTGGGCAGCTATTTGCGCACTTCTAAGCAGCGCACCGGTGCTGGCAATTTTTGATCCAGCAAGAGAGACAAAAATTAGCTCTGATGCATCAAAAAATGGGCTAGGAGCCGCACTGTTGCAGCGACACGGAGATAGCTGGCGACCTGTCGCCTACGCATCACGCGTCATGAGTGAGACTGAGCAAAGGTACTCACAAATAGAGAAAGAAACAATGGGAATAACTTTTGGGTGTGAAAAATTTCACTATTTCGTTTACGGCCGAAGAATTGTTATCGAGACGGACCACCGCCCCCTCCTAGCAATTGCGTCGAAAGGAATCGGCGATATGCCACCACGGCTTCAGCGGTTTTTCTTGCGCTTGTGCAAGTACGATTATTCCCTTCAATTCGTACCAGGGAAAGAGCTGCTGCTGGCCGATATGCTGTCAAGGGCGTCACCCAAGAAACCACTGGACATCACAGCCTCCGAAGACGAAGTAGAAGTTCATGCGGTTGGAGCGGTCACGGACATGGTGAGCAGAAAAACACTTAATCGACTTGTGGAGGCCACGGCAAACGATCCGGATCTACAGTCGGTTATACGGTACATAACAGCCGGCGGTAACCTGGGTGGCAGCATGAAATCATTTGCGGCGGAATTGTCCCTGATTGAAGGCATTGTGTTTAAAGGCACTAAAGTAGTCATCCCAAAGTGTATGAGGGCGGAAATGCTTCAACGAATACATGAGGGACATTTGGGCCTGAATAAGTGTAAAGCAAGAGCTCGACAGCTAGTGTTCTGGCCCGGACTCAACTCCGATATCGAAACGATGTTAAAAGGTTGCACAGTCTGCCGGAAATATGCGTACCAACTTCAACGCGAGCCATTACTGATGCGCCCAACACCACATTACGCGTGGTACAGAGTCGGCGTCGACATCTTCCAGCACGGCGGTAGTTCCTACTTGTGCGTGTATGATGCCCTATCGAACTTCCCAGAGGTTGAACGACTCAGCGACACAACAGCCCGCACTGTCATTGACAAATTGAGTGGGATCTTCGCCCGTTACGGGATCCCTGTGGAAGTTTGCAGCGACAACGGTCCCCAGTTCTCCTCTCACGAATTTGCTGTTTTTGCATCCAGGTACGAGTTCAAGCACATTACGTCGAGCCCGGCATTTCCACAGTCTAATGGACTTGCCGAGAAGGGTGTTCAAATCGTAAAGAAAATCCTGAAAAAAACGCAAGAGACACGGGAAGACTTCTGGCTTGGACTGCTTTCCTACCGTTCGACTCCGTTGGAGGATGGTCGTTCGCCGGGTGAGCTCCTGCAAGGCAGAAGACTGCGTACGCGACTTCCCGACTTCAGCCAACAGCCCAAAACAACAGTCTTCAAACGCCAGCCGCTCGACACCGGCGCAAAATCCCTACCGGCCCTCCGGAAAGGAGAAGTGGTTAGGATCCGTCACAAACAGTGGACTCGCAAAGCGCAAGTACTGGGGCCGGTAGCGCCGCGGTCATACCAGGTGCTTACCGAAGATAACAAGCTGCTTCGCCGCAACCGCAAGCATCTAAGTGCGACGTTGGAACCCTTCGAGAGCAACGCACTCGGAAGTGACGAGTCCGAGAGTGAGTGCGAGCTCGTCGACGAGCAGGGGCCCAGTCCAAGAAGAGTAGCTGCTGCGCCATCTACGGACGGACACACTACACCAGCGGTGAGGCGGTCCACCAGAAACAGGAGGCCGCCAAACAGGCTTTACTACGATCGCAACTTTAACCAAGTGAATTCGTGACGCATTCCCAAGATTCAATAAACAAAGGAAGATGTATCGTACATGATACGCATGCGCTGTGCGTGCCAGCCCATCCCGAACCGACCGCTGCCGTTGACGCGAACACGTGCCTACATCGACCTGCCCTATAAAACCGAGCAGCTGCTATCAATAAACGTTCATTCTGTTCTTGCGTGACTTGGTCGTTACAATAATCGTCATTCCAGTCACTTCATCGAACTGGTGTCCCAAGCCACCCTTGAGGCCGACGAATGCCTTGTCTCCTTCGACGTGGGATCCCTTTCCACAAAAATCCCCGTGAAGCTTGCGGTGACTGCTACCCGAGACGCTCTAAAACCCGACGGCACACCCAGCTCACGACCCCCGCTGAGTGTAAATGATGTGTGCCGCATCCTGGAGCTGTGCCCATCAAACACATACTTCTCGTCAAACGAGGAATTTTACCAACAAGTGAAAGGAACGCCAATGGGAGCCTCCATCTCTGTCGTGATGGCAAATTTAACCATGGAACATAATGAACAACGAGCCAACTCATTCCACCCGAAACCAAAGATTTTCCTCAGGTATGTCGACGACTGCTTTGCCGCCATGAAAAGATCATAGATTCAAAATTTCCCTTCTCATTTAAACTCTGCAGAACCTGATATTCAGTTCACGCTAGAGGTGGAACAAGAAATCTGCCTGCCGTTTTTGGACGGCCTCGTGTCCCGAAACCACAGTACCCTTCAGTTCTTCGTATAACCCAAACCAACTCACTCAGGCCGGTATCTCCACTTCTCTCCGGACCACCCGGCAGTCCATAAAGCATCAGTGGTGAAGACGTTGTTCTGAAGAGTTGAGACACACTGTAGCACAGAACTTGACAGAAAAAAAGAACAACGCACGATATTCAAAGAAGCCATCATGCATGGCTACCCAAAAAACTTTATTCAGAAAACCATTCGACGTCAAAAACACGACAACCTGCGCCAAGAAATCAACGCACAAAGACCAACGCCACCGTCAAAATACTTCACTTAGCCTTATGTCAGAAGTGTCAGCGAAACCATCGCCCGAATCCTGAAAAAAGGGGGTTTCCAGGTTGCGCACAAGCCCACAAACACTGTTGCGCTTTGCCTACCTGTTCCCAAAGACCGGCCGCGGAGAGAAAAAGCCCTAGGCATTCTCTACAAAATATCTTGCGCCGACTGCGACGCAAGCTACGTCAGCTACATCGGCGAAACCAAGAATCTCAAAGAAAGAACTCGCCAACATAAAAACGACGTCCGCAACTTCGCAAGAGAGCGCAATCCTGTAGCAAAACATTCCGAGGACTCAGACTATAAATCAACCTTGAAGAAACCGGCATCCTCGGAACCGAAACAAATTACCGAAAAAGCTCCTTCTGGAATCTTGGCACATCCAAACCGCCCCGAACAACATTAACTGCACAAAAGGAAACCTGCCCCCAGTATATGTCCAGGGACTTCGCTCTTCGACTCAACGAAAAAAAGTCGCCATTGACCGCCTCCCCACAGTGGGACAACGTGGCTAATACCCCTGTCACACGTGCACTTGTAAGGCCTTAGAAATTAAAGTCCTTTGCCCCAAAGGCGCGTGACGCGCATCTACACGGCAAAGCGTCGAGACCTTTGCGATAAAGTTCCGTAGCAATAAAGGCGGCCGTCAGCGGCCTTAAAGTTGCTTAAAGGAGCAACCCAGACGGCAGCGCCAGCTAGCGAGCTCAAAGAATAAAAAATTGACGCAATTTTTAGTTTTGAAACCGTAAGAAAATATCTAATTTATCTTATCCAATGGTTAATTTTGCGTTACAGTGCACTTAACCGTAGAGGAGGCTATGACTAAAGACATCCACACTGCTAAGAAAGGACTTGAACGCTTTTCAGCAGCCGCATCGACACCCACGTGCTTGCGCATCTCGCTTTGCTGTTTTGTCTTCGTTTGCTCTTTGTTGTGTGCGTGTTTTGAGTTTGCTTGTGTGCACAAAGACACAAGCAACAAAGCACGCTTCTCGAACACAACGAGGAGACGAACGGAAAAGTGCGCCTACCGTGGTCGGACCGAGAACGATGAAAAAAAAAAAGAAACTTTGTTTCAAAATATTCGTTTCTCACCGTCAGAACGCTCGTTTATTATCGTGATAGCTACTTTTTCCAACATAAACGAATGCACTCTTAGCTGAAGTGCTACCGTCTGCTTTAATTTCATAATGTTACTAGCGCCGCTTCACACACAGCGGTGACTTTTGGCATTCACGGAGGCCGCGTTCTAGCTCCTTTGGATTTTCCGTGTAGCAGCGTCGCTGCTCCTTTTCGGTTTTCCTCCTTTAGTGCAATAAGACAACTTTACGGCAAAGGCTGAGAAGAAGTCCCGTGTGACAGGGGTCCCCTGTCACACGGGCAGCGCAAAGGCCTTTAAAATCAGGTCTTTATATCTAAAGGCGTAAGGAGTGCAGCTACACGGCAAAAATGCTGTGCCTTTGCTGCTAAGGGCCTTGGAGGCTAAGGCGCTCGCCAGAGACCTTTGGAGCCCAAAGGCGCGGCCTTAGAGAACTCTTGATCGCAGTGCCATCCAACGTCAAAAACTAAAAGCAATAAAAAAATAGATACAGCCAACAATGATTGAAAATATTGTTTCGATAAGGGCTTCATACATAGTCGTGATCGCATAACTACTGAAGAATCTTGCAAAATATAAAAAAAATTGTTTTGCAACTGCGTCCCGTCGCCGTATGTTGTAGCCTCAGGCATTGCTGCGCCGTCAGCCTTTGGTGCGTAGCACAGGCGGCTTTTGGCCGTAATTTACGCGCGGTATTTAAGCAACAAGAGACGTGTTCGGCAGTGGCGTTAGCATAGTGCTCTTGTGCAGTAGCGAGCTATCCCCATGTGTTCGCGCGACCTCGGGTTTGAATCTCGATCGCGGCAATATTTATTTATTCAAGGTCAAAGGATCAGCGATGAAGCGGCTTTTCTGCCTTTAGTCGTGAAGTAGAGATTTCGCTCTAAAATAGCTTGCCAGCTCAGCACTAGCTCTCAGTTGCAACAACATCAAAGTGTAACAAAAGATACATAGTATAGTCGCAATGATATCCAACATATATTTGCGATTTGCCTATCATATTACTTCCACTAAATTAAGCTACAGTAATATAGAGATTAAGAGCCTGGCAGGTACCACGTAAATTCAAGACGATAACCTATAGCCAGCGCAGCAACCTTGAAGGCACCTACGTGCAATTGTATGACCGGAAAGTACTGCCGGTGAATTTCTCCCGGCACGTAACAGGTCACCAGAAAGGACACGTTCTTCCGTATAGACTATCCCGCCCTCTTCGGAGTTCCGCGTGTCTTGTGCGGCGTTCATACCGTCGCATGCACCTTCAGTAAATAAGGTTCATGGTGCTTCCAAACTAATTTCTGCATTGTCCACATATTACTGCATTTCAAGAACCACTCCTTCAGCTTCTTTTAAATCTTGAATTACTTCTGAGCTGCACTGCATGCCTTGTGTCGGACTTGTGATATGAGGAGAGCATTTTTATGACGCATTTCAATGCTGCTCATTCTACTGAAGGTTAACCAATTTTTACAAGAGATGTAGACACCAAATATTGTACGTCCCACAGGCGACCACATTATCTTGCAATGGTATACGACCTTATTTGATATTTATGAATGGCCGGCGGCATTTGCAGAAAAAAAGCGAAAATACACTGCTATATTTGCTATAGGGAATATTCTTGATCCCCCTCAGGCGCCAATTAAATCTGTTGAAAGTAAAAATCTTTTTTTTTTTTGCATAAATGACGATCGACAGACTGAGCAGAAGTGACGTGAAAAAAATTGCGCAGAAATATATATATTTAAGCATATTTTATTTGCGTCCACATTTGTGGACATAGCGCCTTAAAACAACATGAACGTAAACGCTACTGCTTTTGCTGGCCTTTTCTAACTGATCGTTTGACATGAATAAATGTTTAGCTATGAGAATGTGCGCTTCAGGTAAATATTCTGTAGCTCCTGGCTTATGAAAGCGATAAAAGCAGTCATTCTCTGATGACGGGCAGAGGAAAATTCGCTATTTCGAGCACCGAATGTGGCTTTTAGATGGGGAGCCTTTACTTCGGCCCCCCGTTGTGTAACTAACGTGTTGAGAAGTTGGGGCCAATCGTTGCTTCTAATATAAGTAATGCTTCAAGTCCGGCTGCACCGAGGGGTCTCGAATGATCTGAGCACAGGTGGAAAGGAAGAGAGAGCATCTAGCGGCCTGTTTTACACATGGTTTTTGCAAAAATGAGAAATCATTTTTCAAGGTAGTTTGCTCAGTTTATGTCAGAGACCTCAAAAAACTGTCTAGTCGCTTTAATAATGTGCTGATTGTTGTTTTGTAGCCTTGTAGCTTAGTGGCCAGCTCTGAACTGACCATGGTGTGAGGGCAGGGGTCCTCTTTTTCATCCCCTCTTGTGTAGTGCTGCCATTTTGTATTTTTCTCCGTCTTGGGTTTTTTTTTATTTATTCATACTGTTAACCCTCTACATGAGGGTCATTACAGGGAGGGAAACATATACAGACACAAGTGCAATTCTCTTCGCTAAAATAAGAAACACTCAAATGCACAGAATTACAGATTTGCACAGCAACCTTCCAGGAACGCGTTCACACCTATCACAAATTTTTCTACATCTGTTTGGTCCACAACGTCACTTGGTAGTTGATTCCAAATTTCTACAGCATCGGGAAAAAAGGTGTAGCGATAGACATCAGTACGTGTAATAATAGGTTGTAATACCTTACTGTGATTTTTCCGAGGGCAACACTTCAGGGGAGTTGTAACATAGTGATGTTTATTAACTTTGACTTTATCATTCATTATCAGAAAAAAAAAGTTTCAATTTCTGCTTTGTTCTTCTTACTTCTAGTGATTCTAACTGACACTCCTTTAGAATTGCTGTGACTGAATCAGTGCGGCGGTATTTAGAGCATATAAAACGTGCCGACATCCTTTGCAATCTTTCCAGTTGCCGTTTTAAACCCTTTTGATGAGGACTCCACACTGCACTTGCGTACTCTATGATTGGCCGCACGAACGTCTTGTACGCAATCAATTTAATTTCTCTAGTCGCATTCGGCAACTTCCTCCTCAGGAAACAGACCTTCTGGTAGGCTTTTAAATAGACATTTTCAATATGGGTGCGCCAGTCAAGATTATTTGTTAATGTCACTCCCAAGTACTTGAGACACTTTACTTGATCTAAGGAATTTTCACCGATATTGTATCGTAACATCATAACATTCTGATTCCTTGTTACTTGCATGTAATTAGATTTTTGGTAGTTTATTTCCATACCACATTTCAGGCACCACGAGTTTAACGACTGAAGGCACCTATTTATGTTCATCTGATCTGCCGGGGAAGCCACAGGAGAGTAAATCAAACAATCATCGGCAAAAAGTTTCATTCTGACCGGTGATTCGACGATAGCAGAAATATCATTTATATACAATAAAAAGAAAAGCGGACCTAAAACGGAGCCCTTTGGCACCCCCGACAGAACTTCACGCCCATCCGATACTGCACTTTCTATTTTGACGACTTGACAGCGGTTACTTAGATAGGCCTGAATCCACAGTACTATATTTTCAGCGATTCCTAATCTGCGTAGTTTAAAAAGAAGCTTATGATGCGGAACTTTATCGAAAGCCTTCGAGAAGTCTACACAGACCACATCTACCTGCTGACGTTCATCTATAGCCTTGCAAAAGTCGTTCACTGTTTCAATTAACTGCGTTACTGTCGAAAGGCCGGTCCGAAAACCATGCTGAAATGGACACAATAGGTCATTTATTTCCAAAAAATGAAGGATGTGTTTAGCTATTATGTGTTAAAAAACCTTGCAACATACGGAAGTGAGTGAAACTGGCCTGTAGTTTTTTACAAGAAGTCGATTACCGCCTTTAAATACCGGAACTACTATTGCGCTGCGCCAGTCACGAGGTAAAGAATGATCCCGCAATGACTTTTCAAATAAAATTTGCAAATAATATGACAACCACTCAGCATACCGTTTAAGGAATTCCGTCGGTATTTCATCGGGACCGCTCGATTTCTTCGGGTCCAGAGACAGCAGCTGCTCACAGATGCCCTCCCTATTGATGCGAATCTCGTGCATTGAGTATGGCCACGGGTAAATTGTTGTATGATCACTCTCAATATCATTCTCATCCCTACTAAAGACCGACTGGAAGAAATCATTAAACAGATTTGCAATATTGTTTTTATCAGTCACCTCATCGTCCCCATCCATTACCTGTGTGATTGCGTTCTTTTTCGCTGAAAAATATCGCCAGAACTTTTGTGGTGAGCTTGTGAGAAAATTAGTCAGTGTTGTATTGAAGTAAGTTTTTTTTCGAATCTAATAACACTGTTTTGAGCTTCTTTTTGACGTTTGAAAGTTCTGTCGCTCTATTTTTTTGCTTTCGTAGCCTTTTTACCTTGCGCTTTAACTGAATGATCTCTCTAGTGATCCAATGATTGAGCTGCTTCCATTTCTTTGAGCGAGTGGGAACAAACCTATCAATGCAATATTTTAGTGTGCCCTTAAAACGTTGCCACAATTCCTCGACACTTTCATGGTGTGATGCAGTTGCAAACTGATTCAAGTTTTCTTCTGAGACGTCTCAGATAGACGTATCGTCTGCCCGGCTGTAATCTTTGACCCGTATTAAAACATGCGATTTTTTGCGAACTTGTGTGTTCAACCGCACATTCAAACAGATCATCTTGTGGTCAGATAATCCCGGCTTGACAGATATAGTGTGGTCTGCCACTTTAGGGGATAAGAAAACCAAGTCCAACAATGACTGGGACCCCGATGTAACCCTTGTAAAATCCTTTACTATTTGCTTAAGGTTATGAGTAAACATAATTTCCATTACTTTATTCGCACTGCTTATTTCTACATTACCTGTTGACAAAGTTTCCCAATTAATATGTGGCAAATTAAAGTCGCCAGCCATTGAATTTCTTGCTAAAAACTACAGCTAAATTTTCAAAATGATAGAGAAAAAATGTTCTGACCGCCCCTGAAAATGGTTGCTTCCTACGGATTCACGAGTTATACAATCTAGCAGTGGTGGTCTCTGATCCTTTTTGAATATTGGTAAGGGGCTTAAGACCCTCCGAGACCTGGTCGTAGCGCGCTGTATTTCATTGGAGGTGCTTCTCCATCGGCTATTTTCATGAATAAGGCTTCAGCTCTGGAATCGTACAGCGTTCTCTTTGTACAAGCATAGTTTTCAACGCCCGTAAGCAGTAAGCCCATTTCGTACTATTCGTCCACAAAAAACGGCGCGTTATGGGGAGGAAACGCCACTGATATTTTCGGCACGAAGGCGCCATGTCCACATATGTGGACGCGCCACTCTGACTGTCCACCGTAGCAGTTTTTCTTCCTCTATGACGACGAAAACTGGTGTGCCGTTTCTGCATTGACTTATAGACATATTCCAAACCCTAAGTTCTATCATTCAGGACCATTTTTAAAGATAGAATGCAAAAAGAAAAGCTATTTTCTCCTCCCGCCAATAACGAGTGTGAGGCAAATATTTTCTTCTTTTTTACAAACGCATTTCTCTGTAGCTGCACGAGATGGCGCCACAAACTTGACAGGAAGGGTCAAAATGGTGAGCGCGGTATTCAAAGGTGGAAATTTGCCTTGCGTACGAAAATATGAGGAGGCTTAGGTCGCGTCCACATATGTAGACCCAGCGCCTTAAGTGGTTATTTTTGCAGAATAAATGAAAAGCCTTGATTGCCAAAGGGACACTGGCTTCACGAAGTTATACTCAACGCGAGTTCGAGATAATAAAACGATAGCAGAGAGCCATTATTAAGAGCCTTCTTTTTCAAATTTATTGTATATTAGGAATCAGGTATTAATTTTATTTATGTGAATGAAACCAATTTACAGAACGTTCCCTGTCTTAATAGGCAATGACGGGTTCATAGAAAAATACTGTGGGCTCACTCATTCCATATGGAACCCTCACCAGCAATATGGAACCCTCACCAGGTCTACTTAATACAACTGCTCGAAGCTATCCAGAATCGGGCAGCGCGCTTCATAACGTCGCAGTATTCGTCCCGACACATCGTTACCAACCTAAAATCGTCTCTCGGCCTTGAACCATTAGCATTCCGCAGAAAAGTATCAATTCTTTGTCTTTTCCACAAACTATACTTTAACTTCCCCGCACTACGCCAGACTTTGTTATCCACTCCCTTACGCTCATCTCGCCGATTATTCAACTCCCTCAGCATTCAGCGGTTGCATGGTTCATCCAACGCTTTCAACAAATCTTTCCTTCCCATCGCCATAGAGGAATGGAACAATCTTCCTGAAACCGTTGTCATCGAAACTAATCCCACCAGATTTAGGCAGCTAATAACAGACCACTTGATCCAACTATAGCTACTTCCCTCGCGATGCTCTGCGTGCAATTTGAACTGCTTGTGTTATTGTGACACCCCCCCCCACAAGTGTTTTCCCACTTATTTAATTTCCGTACTTTTAATGTGTAATTTATATACTACTGCTTTGCCATGTATATTCTGTTCTATTTGAATCACCTGACGCTAATTTCACGTCAAACTTGTTATTCTTGTTATTTTTTTTATGCTTTTTTATGCTTACATGCCTTTGTGTGACCGTTTCACATCACTGTCTTCCCCCCCCCCCCTTATGTAATGTCCCTGACGGGATCTTTAAGGGTTCAATAAATGATGATGATGATGATGATGATGATGATGATGATAAGCAAGCTGTGTACACTGAAGGCGCCTGCAGTTCGACTTATACCCCTGTCACACGGGCACTCTAAAGGCACTTTGAACTAATGCTCCTTTACGATCCCAAAGGAGCACTACTTCAAGGGAGTTCGTCCGTGCTACACGGTCGCGGAACGACCAAGGAACGACCTTCGCAAGAAGTTTTTAGCGCCCTCATCGGCGAAAAGCGTTATTAAAATTGCAAACCACACTGCACATGTAAATACAGAAATGTCACATTTTTTTTAGTAAATTAGTTTTATAACCGTATTATGTTAAAGCAACGCAATTTTAACTACAATAATGACATGATTTTCCAAGTACAGAGCATAACATCACAGTGCTGGCCACACTGAGCCCTACTCGCTCAGTCTGGCTCAGGCTCAGCTTCGTTCTTCGGTTGTTCCCTTTGGTTCTTTTGCCCCTGCGATCGTTGTTTTTGTGGTCCCGTTTTTCTGGTGTGCCTTGTGTTCGGCGGTCTCCATCAAAATGAGTGACGATCCACGCGACGAGAGAAAATTGGAAATTGCGCTTGCAATGAGTGTGGTTTTGTCGTCGTCCGTGGACCTTGCGCTATCAAGGCGAAAGGTGCGTGAAATAAGGCGGCGTCTCTTGGCGAATAACGCCTTGCTTATAGCACTGGCCTCGTCTCGGCGCACAGTGCGGCGGCAAGTGTGGGCATACCCCCGCAACGAACGGTGGTTTGAAGACACGCTGCCTGGTTTAGGTAGCCGACACTTCCGGCAATCTTTTCGCGTGTCGGAGACAAGTTTTCGCTATCTTGTCGATGTTTGCCGACCAGCAATGGAGCGACAAATCACAAACATGCGTGAGCCCATCCCCGTAGAGAAACGCGTCGCAGTCGCTTTGTACAAGCTCTGCTCGTGCGCAGAGGACAGAGCCGTCGCTGACGTCTTTGGCATTGGGCGGTCAACAGTCAACGAGCTCTACAGAGAATTCTGTGAGACTGTCGTGGCTACGCTGGAACACGAGTGGGTGAAAATGCCCACTGCCGTCGACATGCGTGCTCACATAAGAGAATTTGAAGCCATGTGTGGGTTCCCGCAAGCCGTTGGAGCGCTGGACGGATGTAACATCGCAGTGTCGCCACCGAAGGAGCATGCCAGTGACTATTATAATTACAAAGGATGGTAAGTAGTCAACGAGTTCTGATATTATTGAAAGGACCATGCAGGAGACGTCCACTATATTTGCATGTACTGTGCGGCTTGACACCAGCACAATTAACTTGTAGCAGTCATACATTGGAGACGCCGAGTTTTTATTTCTCACATACTATGTTCATTGCCACTTGTAAAAAAAAAACTCATAGCAGTGGTAAATAAAATGTCCATCTTTTCATAGTTACATATATTGTGCTCTTAGTCTGTAAAACAATATATAGCCATTGTAAATGCGAGTTTTCTAAGCGTATGTGTTGAGGTAATTGTTTTATGGTCAAGATAGGATAGAACAAACGTATGAGCTACTGATGTGGAAGCATATGAAACAAAGGCAGGAATGCATCTTGTGACATTAGCAAGCAATTTGAAGCACTCCATGTGCGCATCGTGTTACTTCTTTTTATAATATTCCTCCTTCGTTGCTGTCCTCATGAGAGTACATATTTGATGACTCTTTCTGAATGCAGTTTGTTGTATGGTCATGAAATATTGTGCTTTGCAGGTACAGTGTCATTCTACTGGCCCTTGTTGACCACAAGTACCATTTCCGGTTCGTGAGCGCTGGTTCACCGGGGCGGTGCCATGACTCATATGTATACCAGAACTCCACGTTGGCCAGGATGGTTGAGTCACCGATATTCAGTGCGCCAACTGCCACCATCAACAGAGTGATTGTGCCACCCTTGATCCTGTGTGATCAAGCATTTCCACTGACACCAAACTTAGTGAAGCCATTTAGAAGCCTGGATACTTGCGATGGGCACAGGAGCTACAACTACCACCTGTCCAAGTGCAGAAGGGTTGTGGAAAACGCATTTGGGAGGCTTAAAGCAAGGTTCAGGCTCATTTCAAAAAGAATGGATGCCAACGTCAAGAATGTGGCACAAATATTAAGGGCGTGCTGCGTGCTCCACAATATTTGTGAGCATTTTAATGACTCTGTGGCACAGCAGTGGTTGCACGAGGTAGAAATTGACGACGCTGTGCATGTGCAGCCTGCACATTCCTCTGATGTTGTAACTGCAAATGGTGCAGATGTTAGGGAAGCACTTGTCGAGTACTACCGGCAGTTTGAACAACACTAGAAATATTTGTCTTGGTACACATGTCTGCGGAAAGAATGTGTCATTCTTTGTGTTGTTTGAATAATGTAGTCTTCAACAGATTTTTATCCTATGCCCATTTGCCCCCACAGTGGCCTTATGCCTTCATCTCATAATAAGGGGTTTTCAATTAATCTCTCTGCCTAGTGCCTAATAATAGACCTACTGATGGAGAGTTGGGCTAAACAACATGCACGTTTAGTATTACTGTTCCATGTTCATTTGTACCACAGCTTTTTTAACTCATTTGTACTCAGTGTCTGCTTAACATAGGCTGTGAAGAGCAGAGGCTGGGCAACACAAGTTTGTTCTAAAGCATGTTGCTGGTGCTGTGGGCCATGATTTTGTAATTTTTCCTTTGTCGTGGCACATTGCGGTGCTTTGTGAATAGCTGCCGATTCAGGCTGCAAATCCATGTGTACTGCACATTGAGGTCCAATTTGTACTTTGTCTACAGTGTCATTCGAGTCCTAGAATATGCACTACACGACTTGAATACTGTTAATGGAAACAAAGACTATATGCACCTAACTTTATTTGCATGTTCTCTTTCAAATGATGGCTTATACATTTCAATACATCTGTCATGGTGTGGCTTATTGCCTTCAGCTGCTAAATAACTTTAAATTCAGTTTGAACTTGATGCTCTTTCGATTTCATCAACCGAGCGATGGCTGTAATGTGTGTATGGTAAGTCACGGGGCAGAAAAAAAAAGTGCGATTTTATCGCTGATACACAGTTACAATTCATTGGAACATTTGACCAGCATTCTTCAAGAACGGGAATAATGACAAACTACGTAGCAGCAGTTATATTGCAGTTTTTTTATGCATCACGTGGCCTAAACACAAACTGCACATCGCAGCCATTGTTAGGTTGATGAAACCGAAACAGTGTCAAGAAGAAATTGAATTATAAATGATTTAGCAGTTGTAGGCAAATACCACTGGGTGATCTATATGTAATGCTTAAAGCATCATTTGAAAGAACAAAAATAAAGCGTGCAAACAATAGGTGCGCCTACTCCTTCTAAGCTTTATTAAAAAACTTTCCCATTATATCTACAAGCTTTTCTTGAGCATTAACGTGACGCTCCATTAATTGAGCTTCCTTCTCTGAGGCAGCTGCCAGCGCAATTCGAACCTGCCGTTGCTCTTCAAGCAGCTGCTGCTGGAAGCTTGAGCTATCAGCGTTCCTCTTGCGTGAGCGCTGCCTCTGGTTGCTTGCTGGCTCCTGATTTTCAGTATTTTCCTCGCATACAGCTGTGCAAGAGTCAGCTGTATGCGGTGAAACTGAGGCATCCCAATCCTCAGTTGTGCTCCTAGAGGGGCTTGTGCGGGCTTCCATGCTGGCGATGAGCTGAAAAAACGAATGTGAGAGAATTAACATGTGCTTGTCATATTCCATGTATTGGTGGCAATGAAAGCAGCAAAACGTTCTCGACGTAACCACTTTTGTGCAGACTTCTTCAAAAAATGACTTTCTTCTCAGGAGTTGCACTGAATTGCAATTAAAAATTATTGCACTGTACCGTAGCATACAAACAGCCTTTTGTATGGAACAGTAATCGTATAACATTTTCAGCAATGAACAAGTTCACATTCACAAGCGGAATTCCTTGCATTAATGAAGAATTTCATTTTTAGAGAAAGCAGTGAATGTATGAGTCTGGAAATGCATGTAGGAGACCATGGAAGTGCTCTGTGCCTATTAATATATGGTGTCATTTCTGTGCTGCTATACAACCAATAATGTGCACAAGGTTTGATGTAAAAGTGAGTGTAGTGGCATGGACTGCATTTTCGTTCACTTGGGTTATTAATTGCAAGCATTAATGCAGTGCCGAAAAAAACTGCTGCCCACCTGTTCTACTGTCATACTCTCTTCAACCAATGAATGGTCATTGGCTGGCAGGCTGCCCAGAAACCTGTGAATTTCTGAGAAATAAATCCACGCAACTGGCGCTGAGCCCGTTGTCCTTTGTTTGGCACAGTTCCTGAAACAGTTTAACTCATTTGTTATTTGCACATAAGCGCCAGAATAAGCAGGAAATGGTGAGTGGTAAGAGCTCGCTGCATGCAACAAGATCTAGGTACAAAAAGTAATTTTTTACGGTGAAAAGGCAATCTCGGAAGAGCATCGTAATATAGATAGAGGGTTGGGGGTCAGGTCATTAAATGCAGTTGCACATTCATTTATAATTTACTGTGATGTCGCTTCCAATAAAACCTTTCATCCCACCTTCTCGGCGACTACAATGCGCCTCAATCCTTTGTGAACTCACTCCGCAAACTTTCACGAAACCGTGCAGCACCTCCGCATTGATTCCTGTAAACGCACTAGCAACCGGCCCGGAACACCAAAGTCTAGACCAACAAATGCCTTACCTGTATGCTTGGGTGAGGTTGTCAATCTTCGACTGCACTTGTTTGCGTGATTTATTAATCCCGCTTCGGGCGAGGCCTTGCACGATGGCCTCATATACTTTGGCGTTTCTCCTCTCTGCCCTGAGGCTATCTAAATGTTCTTCCCATATCGCGATGAGAGCCCAAGTCTCCCGTTCGGTCCACGTGGTGCGCGGTTTCATCGGTTTGGCACTGCCAGACGCCGCAGGTTCACCGCCACTCATTTTGTCGACGCACCACACACACACACACAAAAACAAGCACGAAACTGTATAAAAAAAAGAGCAGTGCAGTCTCGACGTGCGATAATCGTGGGCGAGCAGTGGCGACCTGAGTCTACTGGCAACAGCACCGCAGATGTGACGAGCTGCTCTCCGTCGCTACTCGCTACAAACAACAAACAACATGGCCGACATGGCGGCATATTTACCGTGACGCTTTACAGCGGCGTATCATGGGGGCTGCCATCTTTGATCACGTGATCCCGCCGCCATTACACGCCTCCTGACTGCTCGGCGCGCGCCTCGCCGCGACGGCTTCTGCGCCTGATGGTTCGGTTCTGGCCGGCTGTGTTTCGGCTGATACGGTTGTAAACGACTGGGAAGACGACACTATCGTTTGTCCAGAGATTCGAAGGACATGTGAGAACCCTAATTTGATCACAGGCGTGAAATCATGATCGGGCTTCATGTCGCGGACAGCCGCTCGGCTCTCCGCTTCTTCGAGCCAACGAATGGATCGTCTGAATGCTTGTATTTGCATCCGCGGGAAGCTTTGCTGAATGTTTTTTTGTTATTATCTAAAACGCTAAGGTGTAATGCCCCAGCGGCAGCGCAGGTCGTTGTCCTATTTCGTACTTGCATGCAGACACCGCTCTAAAATGCTCACATATGCACATCGTACGCATTTGTTTACAACCTGTTAACGGCGCGTAGGAAACCTATAGAATACTTTCTGCAGGTTTGTTAAACACAGAAAGGCGACAAAAAAGATACACACAAAATGTTAACTACCATGGTAGCAGTACCATGCATCAAGCAGCCTGCACGACCTGGCGTGCAATCGTTTCTAGGTATTCAGCGCTATAATTGTTATAACGCGCGCACGGCAACGCGTTCACACTGCACGAAGTTCACAATTATGTCAGCCTCACATATAAAATTGTGGTACGCTCCACGCTCGATATGCGGACGTGATGCTCCAGGTCTCGTTGGTGATAAGTAATCAGCTTCACTCTGAGCTCTGGCCTTCGGAGTTACTTTTAGTGACTGTGTTGCATGGACCACGAGCAAGTGACAACAACCCGGCACAGCAGCCGTAACGCAAACGCTTTATTCCGAATATGGTCCACGAGAACCGCGCTACTCGGCGCGAAGTTCATCAGTAGCACACAAGAAGGCATGCAATGCACGGTAAGCGCACGGCTGTACTCTGCACAATCTGTACGCAGTAGCGGTATAGCGTAAGTCTTCCTTTTTTTCCGTTCCTATTTCGGCCTCGGGCGCTCTTGTTATAATGGCCGCACGCCTTAACTTACGGTCACGGGGGTCTCGCTACACACGCAGACGCAACTGCACAGCAACTGAAAGCACGAAGTGGGGGTTTCGGTGGCGGAACAGCCTGTTCGTGCGGTAATGTTTTGCACTTACCCTCGCAGAGTTTCTAAGATCGAAGCCTTTCTTTCTGTATTGGCTATCTAGCGCTGGCGAACGTGTTTGTTGCGTTCGCCCGTTCGGAAAGGGCGCATGGCGAACGCGCGCGCAGGGGAAGCATGTCCTTGTGCAGCTCGGTTCCTTTAAGCTCTCAAACGATCGCATCCCGCCCCTTTAACTCTCTGTCGCAATTCTTGCATTCCACAACACAGCGTGTATTTCGTCGGCCTTTCCCCATCATCGCAGAAAGAAAACTTCGGCAGCCAGCCGCGATATTTGTGTTATTGCGTCCAGGCGCGCACGCTGGCAACTTACGAGGCCCGTAATGGCGCCGTGTTCCAAGCGCATCTGTGGCGCCATCTGGCATCAAAGGGAATAACTGCACGCTGTAAACGGTCTATATCTGGAACGAGAGTATGGCGTGGTGATACTGCCACAAAACAAATGATCTTATATTTTAAAACACCACTAATCTTATGAAGTGAATTTATAAAATGAAAATTGAACGTTTCTTTTCTCAATTTATTTATGCTGTTAACTCGCTGGGAGAGAGAGTACTCCCTTGAAGCCTCAAAGGACGAACTCGAGCTGCCTTGTTTCGAAGCTCCTTTGAGCTAGGTGTCCTTTGGAGCGTCCGTGTGGCAGCGTGCGTTCGTCCTTAGAGTAATGGAGCACTAGTTCAAAGTACCTTTACAGTGTCCGTGTGACAGGGGTATTAGACAAGCTAGTAACAATACCCGTTCATGTTTGCGTTCCTTCATTCCTCAGCGGTTAGCTTTGAGTGGGATTGATAAGCACTCGGGCTGCACTCTCATAGCTGCCAACGGCATTGCGTAGACGTTGGTGTTACAGAGCTCTAGAGAGGAAAAAGAAACACCCTGAACAGTGTACCAAGTAATATCAGTGCTTGATAAAAATGATGCACCAGAATAAATTTAAGTTTGCGGTAGATTTTATGCCTCGGTAAAATTTAAGCCTTTAAGGGTATTGGGAAAAATATCTTCTCCCGTCTATACGCGGCCGACCATCACATGTCGGGCGGCCGCCCCTGGCTGGCTGCAAGGCCACTAGATCCCTAAGGGCCGTCGTATGATCGTTTTTATGCGGCTTCCGCAATCGAGCGGGCGAGCGGGTCCGCCCCGTCCGGCGAACGGATGGAAAGTTGGTCAACTTCAACGTTTGAGTGGACGAGCGGGTCCAGCCGGGGATCGGACTGCATCTATTGGCTGCTTGTTTCGTGACATCAGTGTGACGTCTCGCTTATTCCAGGGCAAGATGGCCGTCCGTCGACTGAACTTGGGAGCGAGTCCTGAGCAGTGGCATGTAACGTCGCGAAGCATATTTTATTGGCCACCTGTTGATGTTAGAAGTGTTCAGACTGACTGCAAACTTCGCCGCGTGCAGCAGTGGCGAGCGACAGTTCCCGTAGTTGAATTCGGTAATCATCTACGCTGATGGACTCGACAGGGCACCTCTTCAAACCGACGCAAGACCTACGCGTTGGCGGTGTCACGAAGTGTTTATATGGAGCTGTTCGTGGTTGTTACAAGCGTTCCTAATTCCTGCGAGGACCATCACGGACAGCGGCGAGTAACAGCTGCTCACGGTGAATTTCTTGCGCGTGCATGAGCTGCATAGCACAGTGGCAAGTGTCCGCGTAGTGAACGTTATTACGATTGGAGCGAGTGCTTTTACGACAAGGCAGCGAAATGAGCGAAAGCTCACGACGGACGCCGTGCTTTTCGAATGCTGAAATGATCGTGGCGTTGCGCAGCTAGTCGCATTCGTGCGATGGTTGCAGTGATCGCGACCACAAGACGTTATTTCTGCTACGTATTCATGTCCATTTTGATCACGATTCATGCGGGCACAGTGCTCGAGTACTGCCGTGTGTGCGACGTGACACGATATTGGCTGCACTGCGGTCGGACTGTTTTCTGCGGCGACAAAAGTAACGCAGCCATCCTTTTGCGTCTTGGTGCTCCATTCAGTACATTTTGTGATTATTATGGGTGCTCGGGTTACGAGTGGCCGGCGGCCCTGTTTAACTTGTGTGAAAACATCGGTGTGCAGTGCAGAAGTATCTTCGGGGGCGTCATTTCTTTTTATTTCCTGCCGGCTGTGCGGGCATTTGTCTGCAATAGATATTTGCGCGATGAATGGGTGACTGAACACTTCCTCTAGCCATTTCGGTTTAGGTTGTGACAACATGGCATTACGCGATTACGAGCAAGAATCTCTGCCGCATTTAAATCACGGCTACTTCACAGTGTAGAATCTCTAATATGTGGTAACTCATGAGTCTGTTTTTCAATGAGCATTCCACTCTATGTTACGCAAAAAAAAAAATTGCAGACGATTATGGGGTCAAAACTGTCCACAGAAGAACTTGGGCATAGCGAGTCTTGATTGAAAGAAAAATAAATATATACTAAAAAATCTTTCCCATTGCTTTTTTTCTCTTTTTGCTTTGACAAATGCTTGGCAATATGAAGTTGAAATGGGATCTTGGTTTCCATTGTAATTAGAAAAAGGCGGTGATCTTGAAGCGCCTGATGGGCCGTGACACGGTTTGTTGTTGATTTTTCGCAGGGTCCCTTTCGATCGGGAGGTAAGCGGTACGAATGTGGATGATGTGTGCACGATGCTATTGTTGCAGAGCAGCTCGTGAACTCTGCTTTGCTGGTGTTAAGTAGTTTATTCAGCAGCACTCCCTGGGACAGCCGCACCAGTTTGTTTAACAACACATTTTCGAAGCCTTCAGAAGGAGATGCCATGGATGCACATGCACCCTGCTACCTTCATTTGCCTGTGACTGCTTCCTACGGACATGATTACTTGTCTGCTGAGCGACGGCGATGGTGAGCACAATCATCTGCGTGTCGGCAGTGTAGAACGCTTCCCATATTTTCTTTATCCTCCCAACACCTTACACTAACAAAAATTTATTTGCTGACATATAGATGCATATTTGCAGGTTCTAGTGATCGGCTAGGTTTCCTGGCCCACTGATCCATTCACATTTGTGTGGTCACGACAGTAAGATTCCTGCACACATTCAAAGCTACAATAACAAGGCTTATTTCAGTTCTTTGAAATGTGCTAGGCATTGTTGCATGGTGGTTGGTTCTGCAATACCGACATTGCCCTGTTTCTGAGAGACCTGTAGTATCAATGGAACCGTTGACCCGTCAAGGCAAAGACCGCATTTAATTTGAACCCTTTCCTGTACTCCTCGGAATGAATGAAATGCCTGTCGCTGCGTGAATTAGCAGATTCCCCGCTTTGCACAGCGCCTAGTACAGTTCTTGCCCGCTTTGCATGCCTGAATCAGGAGTGCTGCATTTTTTCTTTTCTTCAGCGGTGCACTCTGTATAAAAAGTGCTAACCTAGCATTGCGGGCTGCGGGTAGGCATATGTGAGGTTATAATATAAGCAAGCGGTTCTTTTGCTTTATTTTTAAGCAGCTTAATTCATTTTGTGCAATGAGCTATCCAAGCCAGGATGTGAGTCGCCGAGCCCCGCCAGTGATTTTTACACTAGAAGGAGAAGTGCCTTGGCAACCAGAAAATGCTTGAGCTGGTTAGAACTCTGTGTGCCTGGCAGTACACAGGTTAGCATAACATTCTGTGCAGACAGTGGGGCAAGCATTGTGATGGCAATTCCAGTCTGCAAGAAAGTATATGATTCAGGCAGCCTTTGATTTATCTGCTCAAATCCAAAGTTTTAAGTCTTTCAACTCTGCACATTAATGGGACAAGAACACATGCGACAATGGGCCGTACGAATTTTCACTCTGTCCACTCTGATCAGGAAGTTTATATGTTAGCAAAGCGCAAGTTCATTGAAAAAGGTTTGTCTCCAGAATCACAGTCAATAGCTTGAGCCCATATTAATGAGGACTGCACTAGTGAGGAATGGCTGTATATATGAAAGTATGGTTAATTTTTTAGTTCTGATGATCGCACAAGCAATTTTTCTGTGTTATTTTGAATACGGGACTAAAGAAGTACATTTATCTTGCAAATTATGAAGATGATTAGAAGGATGTGTTGTATGGCACAGCAGTTTGTTGGTTGAAGAATAGCGATTGGCTTTACATGACACCACTTATAGCAGATGACTGCAAAATGAGCCCTGTGGAGCTGGTAAGGGTATGTTAGGAACAAATACGACGGAAAACAACACCACCGCACATAGCAGCAATGCTTGCTCTCTTGTCCTCGTCCCTTAGCGCAGTTTCAACATGCCAACTTACGGCCGGTTCACCCAACAGTACACTCGTATCAAGTTTTGTAACATTTGCAGCAACGACCAACGGGACAGGAAGCACGGTGTACGCAATTTGT
Source organism: Amblyomma americanum (assembly GCA_030143305.2). Taxonomy (NCBI): domain Eukaryota; kingdom Metazoa; phylum Arthropoda; class Arachnida; order Ixodida; family Ixodidae; genus Amblyomma; species Amblyomma americanum. Next base: position 28,628 of record JARKHS020029338.1, read on the forward strand.
TTATTTATTTAGTACATACTGTTGGCCTCACTTTGAGGCCGTAACAGGATCGGGTTTACATACATATGAAAAAGTGCGAAAGAAAAAGAAAAAAAGAAAGAAACAGCAGAGAAAGAACTTTTTCACTACCTATTGCATACTGTGCAGATAGCTTCCTGCCTCATCATAACTTGGTCCTTTTATGTTTTTTACCCAGCACCTATGGCCCCATTTATGCCATTGCCATGTGCTGTAAACCACCAAACACATTTAGTACTTTTGCCCTGCTAGATTGTTTTGGCCCACTAAGTTGTTTCATCCAAATTGGCAAGCTTTTAGAAAACATTCCTGCAATGGCCAACTTGCTCTTGTTCTTCACGACATGCACCTTGACTGCAATATGCCCCTCGATGCTTTTTCTCGGCTTTGAAAAAGCATCCGATTCGCTTATGGCTTTTCGCGTATGGCTTTTTTTGTCGTGCTTTAACTTGTGTCCAACAGCTCTAAACTGGATCCAAGCTTAAACAGCCAGCCATCGGCAGATTTCCCTTGCCAATTCTTATGCATCCTGCCTTTTCCTGCAATCTTGGAGGTCCCATTGCCCTTGGGCCTCATGTTTTTATTACCTACATTATGACTTTCCCAGCAGTGCTTTGTTACATGCCTTCACTGAATGCCATATGGGGTCTGCCATTTTGCAATAAATACCAGTGTTTCAGTTCTCCAAAAAACAACATTTTGCATGGTCTAGAATGGCTTGTTTGCTAATCTTACTAAGAATGCACTAATATTTTTTTCTATTGTAAGCAAAACTACATTTTGCTTACTACAAGGCCTTACCGAGAAAGGTATAATCACTGTATGCTAGTTCAAACACTCAGCCATTCACATGGCTCACAATGTAGCATGGTCTAACCTCATAATGCTTATACGCCCACCTACAACCTAGGACATTTACACCATAACATGTACTTAGCATTGCCGTCTTTCAAGTTACATGCGTTCAGATCCCCTGTGTGGCATCACCTTGGGCGTTACAATGGCACATGGCACAAACCTAACTTAACTGAAATCCTAGAATGAGTTCAGACCTGAGACCTTGTTTTATTTTCTCAGGCTATTGTTGAAGCTTCAGTTTCACAGCACCGAAGCTGAATCTTCAAATTTTTTCTCCTCATGCAGAAACCGCACGAATATTTAACTCTTCACCGTCACATAACCGACTAATCTGTTCTGACTCATGGTTTCTTCTGCGCTAGCCGCACAAGTACTGTTTTGCCGCAGTTAGCTCATGCCACTGCATTTCAAGATTGATTTTTGTTTTTGCCACTAAAGGCTGGAATGGCCTTCCACCTCAAAATGCTTACTAACCTGTTGTTCTTTGAGCTGGTCACGGCAGAAATCCACCCAGTAAATGATGATGTTCATTCACTGATTAAAGTGATTCTCCAAACGCAGAGAATATTTGTAATAAGGGAGTAAATACTCATTAACGTCCACCCAAGTGCAGCCATAAGACCACAAATGTTTCCTTTGTAGCCGTATGGCTGTGCTTGGCTGCTACTGGTTGATTAAGTCTTATTAGTAAATTACAAACTCATCAAGTTCCTACCTGGCACATCATGTCAAAGCCGACCACTCAAGTATTGTCATTTAGTACTGTTTATGTATAATAAATGTTTAAAAAATGGTTACTATGAAGTGCTTAGTCACTTGCTCAGCTCGGCAAACCAATACAATGCTCTGTTCTGCTTAAGAACTTTCCTCGCAGTCTATTTCAAGTAATGTTGGGGCAGATTTTCGCAATAGTTTTGTCTGACGGTATACAGTTACATTTACGCTAACTTGCACATTGTGCACAAGCTAGTTCTTGCCAGCTAAGCCTGCGCACTGAAAAGCTAAGAATTCATTATTGTGCCTATCTGTGTCAAATTTTTCTTTGTTTTTCTCTCTTATCGTCTCTTCAGCTAAGCAACACACCGGCTTCATCACTTGGCTCATCATAGCATGGCTCAGTGAGAATGCTACAAATGCATGTTTATGCATGTGACTAATATATTCAGAATAGTGTTAACATGGCCGTTGGTTCATCTTGAACACAAAAGCCGTGAACTTCAAGTTGCAGCTTTAAAACACCAGTAAAGACAAAAGCCATCACTGCTCTTCTGGTTTTTTTCGGCATTCTTCGGCCTAACTTCAAATTGGTCTTTTCCAAATGTCTGATGCCTATGGATGCCTCAACTAATTTCTTTCGTTGAAAACCAGACTGGCAATGAAGTAGGTATATTTTGCTGAAGATGATAGTCAGCAACTATTAGCACACTCTAAAATTCAACACGTGTTTAGTGGTATAAACATCAGTTAAAAGTAATCAACGCCCACTTTTGCTAGCTAGATGGGGAACTGGTCACCTTTACATTCAATCAGTCTACATTTTACTTATGAGTGAAAATAACTATTAAACGTTGCATTAAAGTTGTATCAGAGAACATACGCGTATATGCCTGCCACATACTAAAATGGCTCAATTTTTATTTCATTTTATTGTGCAACATCGTGGATCTCATACTAGGAATCCAATTTTACAAATTCTGCTTGAGATGGTGTTTGCTCGGGATAATCAGATTATAGTGTCATCGTATCCTGTTTTTCTGATTCTACAAAATATTCTTTCCCAGTCTAAGCCAGGGGCAGTTGCAATGTAAACCCTCCATATTGGTTCTTCCGTTTCCTCTACCTGTAATCCACTTTACTAGCTCCCACATTTCATTATGTTTATAGGAATGAGAAAGACGTGTGTAGACTTTTATGCAATACAAAGGCACCTACTTGGTTCTGCACTCAGAGCGACATTTGAGAATGCTTTGGCATGCTTTGGCCTTCAGCAGAACTTCCCATACTTGTTTTCAATGCTGTAGTCTGACTTGTGCAACGGCAATATCAGCTCATGAAGGAATGCTAAAGGACTACCTGATGGCCCGCTGTCATTGTTGAGAACAAAGCCTTGCACTATAGCCAAGTGATGCACGTCTAAGCCCCTTTGCAGCCACACAGTGCTATTTCTATTTCGGCTTTAATAATGGACTTAAAAACAACCACAATAAGCCACTATTGTTGCATTGTCACTGTTCTGCAAAATGCAGAACTGCTTTAATTACAACTGATTTTACCTGTCACAAATAGCTGGAAAAGTCAATTGCTCATGTGCATTTGCATTTGTGATTGACAGCAGTGTGCTGAAATGTGAATTTTTAACACACACACACACACACACACACACACACACACACACGCACACGCACACGCACACGCACACGCACGCACACACACACACACACACACACACACACACACACACACACACACACACACACACACACACACACACACACACACACACACACACACACACACACACGCACGCACGCACGCACACACACACACACACACACACACGCACACGCACGCACGCACGCACGCACCTTATATATTGAATAGATAAGCATGTCTGTTGCATTAACAATCAGCTGATTGTAGGTAGCTGGGGAGGAGGTTGTTTAAATATCGTAGTGACAACTACTGTGCAAATGCTTAGGAAAGGCTGCAAGTGCCTTTTTTTTCTCTGTCTGCAGTGCTAAAAGCACTGCAATGTACAATTTTGAATAAATGACTAAAATTTTAAGTATGTAGTCTTAACTATTTGAAAAAATGTGATTATCCCGGTTATAATTATGAACGGTTGTTAGCAGCCTCTACTGTGGCCTGACCCGAACGAGAATTCGCAATAAGAATCACGTCGTTATTCTGAAATCGTGAGGGCAGCGCAACTTTGAGAAGGGGAAGCCGTCTGTTATTTTGGCAAATCGTCGACCGTTGTGAAAACATAGCGATCGAAAGAGGAGGCGTTCGCGATCGCGATGTGACGCGTTTTTCAGTCTCTTGGATATAAATGGTCCCCAAGTCGTTTCCGGCAGCATCGCTTCAGTTGATCAGGCTCTCCTGCGATGTTGCAAAGTTTTGTCACGAATCGGTTCGTGGCCGTTGGAGTCGGCCGCACCGAGATCCATGCCATATCACAGCCGACCACGATTGTACCTTCGAAGAAAATCCCGCAGCAACAAAAATAAAAACGTTGACGCATCGGATGTCCTGTGTACGCCGCAATTAATACGGGCAATTTCTACTGCAAGATATCTGCGTGTTTTGCTACAAGCATGCATCCCTGTTCCGCTGCACGTGATTAGACTACAGGCACTGATCGGTGCGCCAATCGGAATGCTGGGACCATGCGCCTCGCTCGCAAGCGCCAAAGTGATCGCACAACACCTTTCCGCCCCACGTCCGCCTGGCGGCCGAAAACGGGAGTCCCGCTCGCCAAGCGGGCCTAGCGGAAGCCGCGCCAAAACGATCGTATGACGGCCCTAGCGGGACAAGTGGATGTTGCGACGGGAGTTCTACGTGGTCGTGCACGCGGATTCCCGCGCAGCAGACAGCATGCCCTCCAATAGTGCTCCAGAATATCTTCCAGACCACTGTAGCCCTACCGGACCCGGGAAACGAACCAAGCCAGGGTGCGCTCCGCATGGTCCCCCATCTCCCGGGGCAGGAGCCTCAGGATTGTTCGGTCCGAATAATGTGGGTGCACGGGAAGATCCGTCGCGTGCTGCAGCCATTCTCGGCGCTGGGAAACGCTCACCGCCGAAGTCGCGCTCTTACGGCAGCCAGTAAGTCGGAAGCTCCGTTCGCGTAGGCGTCCACTTCCGATGATTGCTGCTATGATGTTTTGTATCTAGCTGGACCGGTCTTCGTACATTTTACATGTAATATGAGCAGCATATGAGTGCACATGTGTTGCCGTTTCCCCTTTGTTCCCTGAGCACGGGCCTCTCCGAGGTTAGTTAGGGACGACGCCGCATCCACGCAATGGGGTGGAAGTCCGACCCTGTTACCCGACAACCTGAAAATCGCTAAGAAACTTGGGATGATCATAATGAAAAAAAAGCAAACTAATGCTATGATGATTGAGATCACAGTACAGAGAAAAATATTTCTCAAGCAAGATTAGATTTTTTCAGAAGAATAGATAAGCAGATGAGGAAGGCTGCAGAGTTATTCTGTCTACACCTTTTTTAAAGTGTACTCAACCCACTTTCTTAAACTAGGAATTTTTTATGTTTCAGTTTTGTACAGAGCGGGGCCATGACGCCGCATCTTCGTGCACCACCCATATTTCAAGCTGTTGGTTTGTAGGCTAGAAGTCGATCTCTGAGTGAGAGAAGCGGATGGCCTTTCTGCTGCCACGAGCCTTTTGTTTGCCGCCGCCCCGCAGTTCGGGTCAATTATCCACTTCCGGCTACGACCTCCATCGAAGTATAACGGGCCCCGCTGTCGCTTTGTGCCATGACATCCCTTCATGACCGGGCCATAGACAAAACTCCCCTTCACACTACTGTTGTACTATGCTGGCCAAATTTTCTGAGTGGGACGTAGAGTAAATACATAAGCCTGAAAGATGTGAATGATCATTTCGGCGTACACTCTCTACGTCCTTGCACAGCGCCAACTAGCAATTGAACCCCGGAACGAGGTCATTCGGGCTAGCGTCTCCGGGAATCGCACTGGGTTTGCATGCTAAAACTGGACTCCTAATCTGACAACAAACTCGTTTATGCGATCGAAAAGCTGCGCCATTTGGGTCCACGCACAACTGGAATGGCGCTACTAAATTATTCACTTACTGGCCTTAGCATTGGTCTGATAGCTTTACGTTGATGTGTTCTGCCTGCCCTGGTGGACAGCGGAACATTAGTTTGCATAAACAGAAGGGAAACCATAATATTTTTAGCTAGCAGCCTATACGGCGACATTACAGCGCTAGGAGAGCACTATACATCAGTGCGCTAGTGAAAACAAAGAACAAACCTTGTTCCTTGATTGTGCGATGCTGTGCTGGTTTTGCCAAAAACTTGAATGTTGCCATCGAACAATGTTTTAAGTTTAAAGCGACGCTTGCACATTAGTAGTTTATGCTAATGTCATTAGTGTAAATAATATTCAATTTTATATTTATTAAAAGTTTCTGGCTCAGATGCGATTGCAACCAAACTAATTATGTACATAGTCAGTTCACTTAAAGTAGCTGCATTATAAGCATGCTTTCACGATAAAAAGACAGCCTAATGCATTTAGTCCTTCGTGCAGCTAGCGGGATACGTCTCCTACTTGTTTCAAGTGTCGGCATAAGAATAACGACGCTCCTACGTACCATATTGTTTCATTTGGAATGGTGGCTATTAAACAAGACAGCCAGCGTGTTTCTTTTTTATTTTCCTAATAGGCCTCCTTATTGTAGTGTATATGTTTACAAGTGTGGGCGTACAAGTTGACGAGACGCATCGCGGAGAAAAAAAAATTTGAAAAATTGTGGAGCTTTTTATTATTTTCCGCCAGGCAACTGCATCATAACACTTCTTGAATTTTTAATTTTAACAACTGTTGTGTAATACGTCATAAAAACTGAGTTAAGTGTACTTTATACACCTGAGTTTTTTTTTTTTTCATGAAGTCATTGGTACGATTGTGCGCATTTTTCTGCTACAAAAATATTTGTCGAAAATGCTAGAAAGCGATGTTAGCCCGTTTTTAGGGTTCGTCTGAGCGCAATTTTGCCATTTGCACGCATGTGAGACATGCAGACAGCTTGAGCGTTATAAAGGTTCGAACCTTTTTTTACTTGCGCACTGTGAACCAATGTAAAGCTATGTTTTCTCAAATTATTGAGAAAAAAATAGCAAAATTTACACTAAGTATTCTTGTTAGTTTATAGTTTTGGAACAATGGTGCATCCCATATGCAGAATGCTAATGTCGTCTTAAACAGCTTTTATCATCAGCGCGAATCTCTTCTTGCTATCTGAAGACAACCTTGTACCTGACTGCAATGTGTTTGCAAATTACTGAGAACAGCATATCGAACAAAATTATGCTTAAGTAATATTTTCCTTCACCGTGCAAGCTACATCACAACCAGCGCTTCAGGAGCCTCGGTAGGCAGCAAAGCAATTGTTGAGCCAGAGTTTCCTGGTTCAAACCCGGCCGCGGCGGCTGCGTTTCGATGGGGGCGAAACGCAAAGGATCCCATGTGTTGTGCGATGTCAGCGCACGTTAAATATCCTCAGGTGGTCGAAATTATTCCGGATACCTCAACTGCGGCACCTCATTCTTTCTTTCTTTTTTCCTCTCGCTGTCTTCTCTTCCCTGACGGCGCGGTTCGGATGCCCACTGAGATGAGAAACACTTCGCAATTTCCTTCCGTCAAAAACCAATTTTGAATTTTGCAGTGGCCTTTACATCATAACTATGGGTCGCACGTCCCACGGCGAACCACGCGTGACTTCTCTCTGTGATCGCGTTAACACCGTCTGGACGTCCGTCACGCTGCCTTCGTCTTTTTCAGGTGTGGTGAGCCCTACGTGGGGCTTAGAGGTATGCCTGACCATACCCTGCATGCACCTCACCTTTCGCTAAGTGCAAGTGCTGACGACATATAATGGGATGCTTGATCGTGAAGGCGCCTCAAACCTTTCGAAACGTCTCTCGGGCGTCTCACGCAGCAGGCAGGTGTGACAGCCCGAATACACACGATGGGTCCAATGTACGGAGCATGCGCTTTGGACGCTGCCCACAAAAGGTCTATACCATAACTTCGGGAGATATTTGCCAATACATTTGATAGAAAGGGACAGCGGTTGTGCCATCTGCCGTAATTCGGTGCTCTAAGGTTACATATCGCCGTTTTCCGGAATTTTTGCTGGTACGAAATGGCAATGAATTCTACTGCTACCTGACACCAACGGTCCAAAAAAGGAACATTTGCATAAAGCTCGCATGCAGGGAAAGATACGCAGTGTTTAGATCTTTATTTTCTATATGAAAATCCTCAACTAATTTCGCTACTTTTGTTTCGTTTTGTTTAGTTCGAAAATTGTTTTGCTTGCGAAAGGCTTCATAAACACTTGGCTACCGCAAGACCCAAAATATGTCCTTTTAGAAGGAACAGTTAAATGTCTTTAATTAGTAGGAATGTCTGCAACTAATACCACGAAGCAGGAAATTTCGAATTTACTTTGTGCTGGAAGAAGGTGTCTCACGGCTACGAAGTTTCGCCAAAGCATCAGAGCGAGACGATGAACTACCAGAAAGGTTGTCAAAAAGGCTCTGTTGTTTCACTGTAAATACGGCAGTGTGATGCGCTAAAGCGCGACATAAATCTTAAATTACCGCGAATGTGGCTGTACGAAAGCTCTGACCTTGAAGTTTCGGTGGCATAATGCAGCTCGGAGGGTAGAACTAAAAGATGCTAAAGCGAAGAGCTCCTTTCAGATCGGGTCATTAGTCGGACCGTTTCCGGAAATTACGCTAAACATTCAGGCAGCCTCTCGTTTTGCATAACAATGGAACTTAGACGCCTCCCCTTTGTGATTCTCAATCGCAGTGAGCTCAAATGAGCAGTGGCACCCACTTTCTTGTGCATTATTAATGAGTTTTAGAATAGGGGGACTCCACGTATGAGGGCTATAGAGGAATAGCGAAGACCCAGTGCGCATACGCAGCGCAGAACCATAACCAGAGGGGCGTTATAGTCCCGCATGTGTGCACTGGTGGCCCACTTTTCGCCGTTTCCCCTGATAGATGGGGTCTCCCTATTCTAAAACTCCCAGTTTACGAGACAGCCAGAAATGGCCCGGTAAACGACTCCTACTTACTGACCTACACTTTGTGCGCTTCTAAATTTATCTTACTTTCCGCTCCCCATACGACGGAAACGTTGCCGCCGTAGTTTTAATTCTCCCACCCGTATGCCCTGGACGTGCTCTAAGCATGTACTTTTGCGTTTTATGCGTTTCACCTCTATGAGTTTGCGTAGTTAAGTGGCGCAAGCTTTTGCCTGCAATATGGTGCGCACACTTTGATCAGAAAGGGAATACTCCTGCGGAATTACAGCGCAGCCAGCGTCGTGCCAGGGCGAGGAGATGGGAGAACTTTATTCGCAGCTTCCTTCCCGGCGACTATTGATGAAAAAGAGGGGAGCATTTGCTTGAAGTGCTCTAAGCGAATCTTGCGTTAGATCGCGACAAAAAGCAAGGTTTGGAAGCTTTGTTAGTTTTTGATTTTGGTATTTTAGCGGCACAGAGCGCCATAAAGAACGCTTACCTGCAAGGAAGAAAACAGTGGGTGTAAAGCGTGCTGTTAGCCACATACAGAAATTGGGGAAAATAGAAAAGCATGCTTCTTTAAGGAAAGCGTTTGGTTTTCACTATCTTTTTAAGATCTCTTCCACGAAGCGCCTACGTTCTAGTGCCAGTGAGAGTGAGGTTGTATGAAACAACATGCGCCTTGGTGGCTGCTACGAAAGATGGGAGGTCCGCCACAGAGCATTCGCACGGCATTTTCCGTGCGCTAAGAACTTTCACCTTCGGAACTTATTTTTACAGTTTTGTTCCACATGTAACTGACCTGACTCTGAGAGGCAAACAATACCACATATATGGCACCAGTTATCGGGGCGAAGATTTTGACTTTATCGGAGGTGCATTTTGGATCCACAGTTCATGAACGGTTAGGCGATTGTTTTCGAGAAGCAGACCTCTTTTGCTTATACTCTAGGGCAGTTTTCTTACATAATAAAGGAAGGTGTTATTTCTGCTTCCAGAAAGCTTTACTGGACCTCTATAGAGCTTTGCGGGCACGAGATAGTGTTTAAGCATATCTCTAGAAGCACAAAGCCTATGCTTTCAGTCTGTTTTATTTCTTTATGTCATCAGCGGGGGTCTCTGATGTTTGTGAAACGAAACCTATCGCTTACCCTGTTATTTCGACCAAGAAGTGGCACAAAATACTCATCGATGTGAAAGAGTTGAAAAAGTTACTTATTAATGCAATAAAATTAGCGCCATCGAGACGACCTCGCTTTCTTCATGTAAGACAGGTCGCACACTGAGGCGCGGAGTAAGACCGGCGTCTAGTGCTAGTTTCATCCACCATCAATCTCGCTGAAGGCATCCACCATAAATCCCGTAGGGGCGTTGCTGCGCGGATGGACAAGAAGCACGGCATTCGCGGCTGCTTGTTTCGCGGCAGTAAAGGCAGCCCTGGCTTCGGATGACCAAGAAATGGCGGAGGACGGGCCAGCGGGTGACCGGAGGAGCTCGGTGAGCGGGCGAAGCAGCTCTGCACAGTGCAGGACAAAGCCCTTGAAGAAATTCACCAGCCCCAGGTAATGTCATAAGTGGCGCAGTGTTGAAGGCTGGGAATAATTTTCGATGGTCTCGACGTGGGACGCGAGAGGGCAGATACCCTCTGAAGATATGTGATGGCCCAAAAACACGAGCTCAGATGCACCAAAAACACACTTGAAGGCGTTCACAACCAGGCCGTACTGCTATAGACGCTAGAACAAAGCACGTAGCTGTTGCTCATAATCATCAGGCGTAGAGCTGGCGATGACGACATCATGAAGGTACGCGAATACAGACGTTAGGCCCCGCGTGACCTTAGCGATGAACCACTGGAAGGTTTTGAGCCGAATTGTGTAGACCAAAAGGAATCCGCACGGACTCAGACGAACCAAAGGGTGTCATGATAGCGGTCTTAGGTATTTCGGTGGCTTCGATGGGAATTTGGTGATACACCTTAACCAAGACAACTTTGCTAAAAATGGCGCAGCTGGCGAGGCGCGACGTAAAGTCCTGGATGTGGGGCAGCAGATAGCTGTCGTGGACAGTCTTGACACTCAACGCTCAACGCCCGATAGTCGCCACAGGGACACCAGTCACCAGGATCACGCTTGGGCACTAGATGCAGCGGAGACGCTCACACGCTGGACGATGGGCGTATAATGCGGAGCTGCAGCATGTGGTCGAACTCACGTTTGGCGATAGCTAGACGGTCTCCAAACAAGCAGCGTGGTCGAGCAGCTGCGGGTGGACTCCGGGTGACGATGTGGTGTGTCACCGTATGTTTAGGCGCCTGAGTGAGGTTGCATGGCTTGGTGAGCTCCGGGAAATCCGCCAACACTTTTTCGAATTTAGAGGAAGGTATCAGCGTGCGGATGCCTGTGGGAGCAAGGTCGAACAAGACTACCGAGATGGAGAGATGAGTCAGAGCGTCGGTAAGGCAACGATGCCACACACTGACGTCCAAGTCGAAGTATGAGAGGAACTCTGAGCCGATGATTGGGTGAACCACGTCTGCGATGACGAAGACCCATCGAAAAGTGCGGCGAAGCCCGAAGTCGAGGGTGAGAGATCGGAGTCCATACGTGCCTATAGACGAGGCGTTGGCAGCACGGAGCGACTGCCCTGATGACTTGGAACGATCAGCCTTAGTCGGAGGAACCACGCTGATTTCCGCGCCTGTGTCTATAAGGAACCGGGTGCCGGAGAACTTGTCAGTTACCATAAACAGGCGGCTCGGACGACTGGCGGACCACACGCCGCCGTTAGTGATCCCGGCGGGCGTTTCCCGGCCACGGACAAGGCGGTGTACACTTCGCGGTCCGGTGTCGAAAACGCCGGTCGTACCAGCAGAGAGACGGACGGGGAGGTCGCTTCATGAACGTTATCGGCGAGCTCAGCCAGGCGGTCGAGGGTGACGTCACCGGCCGCCGCCAGGACGAGGCTGATGGGCTGGGGAGGCGTTGGAGGAAAAGCTCTCGAAGCAACGCTGAGTGGTTGGGGATATCGCGCTCCCCGAGAAACTGTCGCATGTGCATCCGGCGCAGATGCTGGGAAGGGCGCCGGTCGCCAAAATCTTCCTAGGTAAGAAGCTGCTGGAGGCGGGTGCGTTCTGAAGGCATAAATATCTCCAGAACCTTGGTTTTCAGGTACTGATGTGGTGTAGCGCCCAAGGGGGCGGAGGGAACGTCGGAGAGCTCGCCGGCAACATCAGGAGGAAGGCTCGAGGCGACATGGTAGTAGCCCGTCGTCTCCGAACTGCTGCGGTAAAGGCAAAATTGCGCCTCGATCTGATGGAACCAAACTTGCGGGTTCTGGGGCCTGAAAGGTGGGAGGTGAACCTGCAGTGACGAGATGCCCTGCGGACGTGAGTCCTGTTTCGTGGGTGCTGCGGGATCGAATACGGCTTGTCCTAGGTCACCAGTTGTAGGCTTAACGCCTCAGGAGCGAATGAACAAGACCGCTGCTGTGAACCGACACCAGAACAGAACTGCGAGCCGTGGCTGCACGAGCCACGGCCAGGTGCCGTCTTTATTTTCTTCGCCTGGTGCTGCTTGCTATCCAGGTTCCCGGCGCCACCCGATAGAGGGCGCTATAAGTCTTTGAGCCTTTTCTTATTCTTTGTTACGTGAGCTAGCAGTTACTACCTCGACTTCAGCGCGAAACACCACCACTTCCGCAGGCGCCCTCTAAAATGTGATGTATTTAGATGACAGCGCCGTAGCGACATATTTACCTGTGGGTTCCCTCTCAGTTATTGAGCACTTGGAATTTTTTCAACTAGAAAAAAGATACTGAGTCTTCAAGCTTCTCCAAGTCTGCAAACTTCACGCGCCCTAAGAAGAGGAACAGATGACGACCGGCAGCAGTCCCCTTTCTTGCGCTTTGAGCACTTCTTTTCCTTCGCCATATATGTCTACGGTTCAATAAAAGAGTTCGCAAAATAGGCGCTCATATTTTCACTACGGAGCTCTAGAGAAATTAAGAAACTGCTAACTCAATTTCCGGCTATGTGATGCATAGGCAAGCCTGTTCACTTGCGCTGATAAAGGACAGCTGCACACAAGTAAGGACACGAAGTACTCCTCGAGCCACGTGGCGGAGTACAGACACGTGGAATGGATCGCGGAGTACAATATATTTGCCAAGACTCCGCGTTAGTAACCGTCTGGTTTCTTCTCAGTAGGCTTCAGCAGAGTTATGAGAGCATTCTTGTGTGTATTTTTTTAAATAAAGATCGCTCGTGCAGCCGATGTGTAACTACGGCGTTTCATGCCAAATATAAAGCTATCTAGAGGCCAACCTTTCTTATTTTATCCTTCCCTACATTTCGTCTCGAAGCCGGCTTCAATGAATTAGACAAGACGCAGCTGGAAGGAACTCGCCTCTCGCTTCACAGAAAGCGAGCTACACTGTACAGAGGATTTTGGAGTTCGCTCATAGCAGTAGCACCAAGCTACGGCCCTAACGCAGCACGTGTCGCCCGTAAAATTTAAAACAGTCTGTTGAAAGCATGTGCACATTCCTTGGTCTTTTTTATTCCGTTGACGGCTGTCTTTGCCTTTTCTCCCGTCATGTGCATGCCCAGTTGGGTGTTGGCATATTTTTTTACTGGTGCTAACATTGCCAACCAGTAAGTAAACAGTGCCCTAGTGGGGCACTGTTTACTTATTCATAACCATCAACGTGCCTTCGAGGGCCATGTTCCGAGAATTTACGTTGATATAAAGTTTGCTTCATGTTTATGCGAGGATATTTGCTGTTATTACTTTCAGTAAAGTGGCCGTGACTGCAACATGCGCTTGGATATTTAAGAATTCTGTGCTGCTGGAATATGGGTTTCTTTTTTCCCGTAATGAAATAGGTACTCCTTCGTTCCTTTGATGTTTCTACGCGCATGAAATTAAAAGGGCTGAGCAAGAACCACTTCTATCTATCTGATGGCGCATAAGTTGTGAGACCAGACAATTCATTTATGGATTTCTGATCAACACAGCTCTGTGCTATTTTAACGTCGCCACTCAGATGTTGCCGTTTCAAACAGTAAACGTGATGGCCTTTATAGTGCGCTAGTTCTTATTCTTTCCTGAGTTTAGCGTCTCCGTTGTCGTCGTTGTCTTCGGCGTCGGCGTCCTCAGCGCCACCTGCCATCTAATTCGGATGGCAGGCGACAAAGTAGATAGATGGAAATTCCCTGCTCGACCATTATGGGAGAGTAAGGAGAGGTAAAGTGGAACAGGGAACAGGGTGGGAGGCAACAGGTGTATTAGTGGCTTGGGTATCCGCCACGGCTGCTGGAAGTGGGTGGTTCGAAACACAGCGCAGGAGAACGAAGGGTACAAGCGTCTCCTGGCCTGGCGTCCCGAATTCTTAAGAGTATGCGCATAAAAGATGCTTCGAAAACCCTTCTGCGCCCTTTCGGGGCCAATCCCAGTTTCTAACACCTCAGCCTGCAAAAGCGGTTCGTGTTACCGTGTTCACACAGGCGTTCAAGTTTGTTCGCTTTAACCAGGGTGTCCAAACAGACGTAAATGTTAACTGACACTGTATTGAGCGATATTTAAAAAGAAGTTAAACTTAGAGTATCACTGCAGTTCTGAGAAGTCTAGATTCGGCTCCGGCTGTATGACTTCTCGAGCAAGAAATATAGTAGGTCTGGAAAATATTTTTTGCTCTCATACTACAGGGTGTTTCACCTAAGACGGTACACAATTATTAAAAATAGACTTTTTGCGTTAAAAGAGCGCTTTTTTCGGCATAGCAACGTCAGAGGTGTAGTGCATCTTGATACATCTAAGACGAGCTAACTAGCAGGCTGATTAACTAACATTCAATAGTTAACTTTTATTATTTTATTATTCTTATGCTCCTGTTAATGTTATGCGACCGTAAATAACATTCGTATCAGTTTTTGGAATTTCGAAGATGCAGTTAATCTCGGCGCTCTGGCCCAAGAAATACTGGCTACATAGCGCCAAAATACACGCGCATTCAAGAAGCTTGCAGGCAAAGCAAACCCTCCAGTACACGTAACTCGTCGAAACGGCCAAAATGTGTTTGTTTGTCTGTCTTTGTTCTGTGGCAACTAAATGTGCGCGGCATTCATTCAATGACCTGCCATACGTACCGGCAATATGGGAAATAAAGCACAAGTGCTGTGAGAATTTCAGAGTGTTTCTGACACGAAACGAATTCTATTTATTAGCACTTCGTATTCCCACGTCATATGCGAACCCAGTTTCTATGTACCTGGAATGTTCGAACGGGAGATATTCAAAGCAAACAATACATATGCGAGTGCATTTGCAAGCAATAGTTTTTCTGCTTGTGGGCTTGGCTTTATGAGCGTCACCGATAACACCTAGGAAACTTGGCGGCTCCGTGCGTTGCGCAATAGAAGTAAGGATTTATTGCTTTGTTAAAGGCAATTACAGCGCTCCGAATTGCATTAACTTTCTCAGCTGATTGAGGGCTTTTTGATATTATGAAGATATATCCAATCTGTCCGTGCTAACACTGAGTACTCTCCTACTGGAGATAGGAGAGATACGAGCCATGCTTCGCTTTGAGTCTTAATCGTTTATTTATTGGCAGTATACGTTCCTGCTTGCGTAAACAATTATACTCTTCATGCTAAATACTTGTAGTCTTCATTATCCGATGTTCGAGCTTGTCAATCAGTATTAGAAAATGGGAAAAATAATGTGGGAAATTTTTGGAACTGTTGACATAAGATAAAGTTGTTTTAAAATGCTTTTTGACCACTAGGTCCACTTCCGAGCCGTGCGGTGTCAATAGAACACAGACCGTTACGCTAGCAACCTTTGTGGGATGTGGTAACCCTTTGCTCGCACATCTTCAGGGGCGCCACCTGCAGAACGCAAGAGAAAATGTTGAAACCAGACCACTTAAACCTGAAATTGGCCGTGTATTCTCCTCGGTTTTACGGGTTACGAGACTAGCCAAGCTTATTTGGTGTAGCCCTCACCTCGCCTTCTTCCTAGGCACGCTGCCTGCCAGCGAAGCGTCCCCGCTGACTAATGCGAGCACTGACGGTCTGTTTGTACAAAAGTTCATTGCTCTCTGTTCTCATGCGCCTATGCTCTAGGAGCGTGAAAATAACCAGGGAGTTCCGTTCAACCGTACGCACGATTATGATAGCGTCTTGGAGGCCGTCTTGAAAGTTTTGGCCGCCCAACAGCCAGTCGTGGCGCCAGCGGTTGTTCCGTTATCGCGGGCAACAGCGTGTCAGCGTAAGCGCTGTGTTGGGTGCCAATGCCGCCTCATGCAGTACTTAAAGCATAGCTTTTACCTGCTGCTGTTAGTGCAGATGCAAAAAAGGGGCGCTGATGTTGACTAGCTGCATCAAGCAGAGAAAGGTGCGCAAAAGGCGTAGTAAGGATGGGTGCAGCTCGCGGCGCGTCTTGTGGGCGCCGCCATCCACAAGAAGCTTAAAGGAACGCTGACAACATCTCAATGCCGCGACTGTCCTCAGTAAAAATTGACTCTCTGAGCCTTTATGGCCATGTCTGCATTGCTGGGACAGCAAAACACGCATTCATCAGGTGAGAAAAATTCAGGGGCGCACTTTGTTGACCGAAAGTGTGGTGAGGCGAAAGCCTTTAGCGCGCTAATGCTGCTTGTGTCACTGATGTGTGGTGAAGATGTTAATTAAGTACAGAATTGTTTTTGAATGTTAAATGCTGGAAGCACTGGAGGGTGTTTGGAAGGCATCCGCGTAATTCGGCCCTTTTCCGCACTCTCCAGCGTCCCAGGCAAGCATAACTACATATCCGTTGGCAGGAAGTAGCGTAGTCATTAGCACGCTCGGCTGCGGAACGGAAGGATGGTGGATCGAATCCAATCGTGCGCAAAGGTTTTGTCTTATCGAGTAGAATCGCGTAACCAACGGACGGATGGTATGGCGTCACTTCTGTTGTGATGACTTCCGGCTGTCGATGTAACGGACGGACAGGATCTCGACCTGGAGTAGTAGCCATTAAAAGCTTTCGCCTTAAAATCGTATTTAACATATTCCACAAGTAGAATCAGACTCATGACGTCTTTACATACAGGGAAGGACGACTTGCAACCCTGTTGAAGTCAAAGGTCGTGTAGCGTAACCAATAGGACTCACTACAAAAAATCGGTGTAGATTCACGTACTTTTCTTGAGAAATTGCTCGGTGGTGACTTCGCTGTTTATCTTTTCACGATCTTTTGTTTATAAAGATTCCGTTTAAGGTGAGAGTCTTCTCTTGTTACTAGAACGTGGTGCCCTATCGATAGAGGCAAGCGTCTGCTTGTCCTCAATGTCCTTTTAATACCCGAGCACGCACCCCCCCCTCCCTCCAGCCACCGGCCCAGGAAGGACGCCCTAACTCCCACGCTCGCAGCCCCACGCGGGATCGAAGACGAAGCTACTAGCGTATCTCGTCCGGCCAGCGGCGCGCAACAGCCCGTGCCCGCCAGCTGGCGTCATCTGTGAACTGGCGTGTCGGGTAAATCTAGCTCAGCGGCAGCGCTGCCTCGCACTCCTGCATAGTTCGCCGACGGGCTTCTTTCCTCGCACGCGTCAGGGAAACAAGCATATTTTATTACGAAATACTTGCTAACGTGCTGGCCTCCGAAGACAAGAATAACAACGATGATGAGAGAGTTAGCGGCAGCGCGCAGCACTATATGTGTTACAGCATTTCCATTTGACAGTGCTGTCATCCCGCGACGTGTGCCGATGTGGAAGTGGCTGAAGTGTCAAGGTTCCGTTTCGATAAACCCCAGCATGGGATAAACAAAAACCAGATCCGAGGCGTCCGTAGATAGCAACAGTGAGGACGGATAAAGGCAGTAGTCCGTGGCGCTGGTCGTCGCGCAAGGTTTTCGCCCGTTGTCTCGTCAGCGCGTTACCGTCACTGCGTGCGTCTCTGTCTCATGTTGCGCCTAAACGAGACCGACGAAAGAGTTACATTCTGGTGTGCAGTGGCGTGGCATATCCTGAACAAAACGAATTTTAAGAATGCAACTAGCATAATCTAAAACCTATCCTAGACAGCGGTACGTCGGTACTGCAAAATACTTCATGCTTCCATCTATGCACGACGAAAAGAGACGATGCGAGTTTTTTTCCTTGGCCCCTTCTACCACTCCGTCCAGTTAGCGGCTTTAATAAACTGACGGTTTCTTCATTCGCTCACGAAAGGCTATAAATTGCTGCTAGGATAAGTAAGTTAATGCTGAATCTGTTCTCATCCCCTCCTCCTTCTCTCTCCCTCTTTTTTTCGTCCCTATGAAATTGTACTTTTCCCTCAAGGAATCTCTGTGGCTGGCTCTATTGTCACTGGCACTAACAGACTCAACCCGCCGGGCAAGGAAGAGGCTGCTCACTTGTCTTCCCGAGAGTCAATAAGCAGCAGTGCGGTGTTCTCAGCGACATAGAAAATCAACAGCTATTTGGTAGTGCCGCCGACTGAAAAAAAAAAGATGTCTTCTTTTCTGCTTCAGTGCTGGAAGCTTGTAAGCTGAGATACAGGCGTTGAGAAGTGCAATCAAGCAATCCATGTCGAATGTTCTTGGAGAAAGATTTTGAATATCGGATTATTGTAAGGACGATTAACAGCCAGGCGGCCCACCCCACCTGTTGTGTGAAAAGTGTGTTTTTTCTTTCTTTATTGACTCTGCACGCGCGCAACTTGTACAAATGTATTGTTATGTAAATAGTGTATTTAACACCTCTCCCTGTATTCTTTCTTACAGTTCCCTCACCTTTTTCATTTCACTTCTTCAAACTGCCTGCTGTCCTTTATTTCCGCTGCCCGAGATCAGGTGCCGCCGCCGTAGTGATGGCAGATTTCGGGGTTAGCAAAAATCTTTTACCATCCTTTTCGTTTTTATTTTACATTAAACACTTATTATTTCTACCACTATTGTAAGGTATCGTTATTAGAAATATTGAAGGTAATGGCCCATTCTTACGATGTGCAGCCAAATCCTTCTTTATAGTGTTCCATGACTCGCATCGAGCAGTTAAGACGGCCATAGAAAACCAATGGGGAAAACTTGATGACAACAAAAACGTTAATAGCAACAACGAAGGCCGACGACGGAAAATCGGTGGTTATATTGATTGTTATCGTGAAATGTTACAATATGCGAAAAAATTTGTTGATAAACTGGTTCCCATTAAAAAATGCTGTTGTCCAGAATTGTTGGGTATGACTGGTAGTGATGCAAATTTGCTATGGTTAACAGGCTACGCGGCCGCCGATGGTGTGCCATGATGTGGTTTCGATATATTTTGGGTGGCTGCCATGTGCCAAAAACTTAGCTTTCAAGCTTCAAAAGGGTTGAAGCTAAGAGGCATTATTTTAATTGCATCCTCTGCAGGGAGGCCGAGACAGAACAGTTCCACGGCTGCTATTACAAAGGGGAAACGGGCTCAAGGAAGTGAAAGAAACTAAATGTTTAACCCTTTGCTAGAAGGTGTGTGTTTCCCTAAGGGCTCTATTTGTTACGGAGGCAAATAAATCGCATCACAAATACAGGTGTGGATAAAAATTGAAGGTTAAAAAGCTCATTTCGGGGTCAAGATCTCTAACACACGTGGTTCTAAACACGCAGTATTTGACAGTATGAGCATCTTAAGGGCATACTGATTTTACGTTTTTCACGTGGACAATCGAAAGAAATTTCTATGTTGCAT
>JARKHS020029339.1:0-40818 GCA_030143305.2 Amblyomma americanum
TGTATTCACATCTATTACAAGTGCACTACTTTTGGTACACCACGTTGCTATGACTACTAACGATCAAGTCAGTGAGTTGCAATGCCAATTGCCTAGTGCATTTCATGATCTCATGATTTTTTAATGGCACTACTCAAGTGTGTGTGCTCCCTTTTCTTCTTTACAAGTGTTTATGCACACTGCAGTGGTTGTCATATCAGGCTCCTCTGACGAATTTCCTTGGGCTTCCCCCCGTTTCCTTCATAAACCTCATCTGGTAACAGTGCATGCTGTAGTAATTGTTCACAGCTGGCTGGTTCATTGCTAAAGCCAGTTAAGTATGGCACTTCGATGGCTCTGATGAGCTAATTGAGACAAGGTGGCAACAGCAGTTGCAAGACACCACAAAAAATGCCCGACACCATCAACTTTAAAAATAAATACAAGAAATGCATCTTAGCAGCCATAATGAGTAGCTCAGTTACATTCAATCCTATTGCAAAAAAAAACCTGCCACTAATTAAACTTGCATTAACTTGCAGTCACAGATATCCTAGCTGAGAAAAAGAAAAAATGGGTATGGGCAAGACATCAAGTGCAGTTACGGTAACGAAATGGATTCCAAGAGAAAGTAAGCGTAGCGGGGGGGCAATCACGGATTGAGGCAGGCAGACCTGATTACATAGTTTGCAAGGATAGGGTGGCTGCAGCTGAGAGGGATAATTGGATTGTTACGGGAGAGGCCCGTGTACAGTGCTAGACATAGTTAGGCTGATGATGATGGACTGGTTTCTCAGAAGGCCAAGGAGCTGGGCGAGTTGGTTAGAATTCATACTGCAACAGCATGAAAGACTGGTGCCTCAGTCACGTTATCGAAAGATACAATGTGACACTAACTAGACTTGCATTAGCTTGACAGGCTAATCAATACACTGTAATAGCAAAAATGCATTCTTTTAAGCCCCATTGAACTCATCCATCACAATTACCTTATCTAAAAACATTCGTCCTCCTCATTGCTGACTTGCCTGAAGTAAGTGCATTCAACAGCGCAGAGATTCAGCCGGAGTGAATGGAATAAAAGTTTTGACCACTACACGTGCTTTCAAAGAGAGTAGAGTACTGTACCATACCACAGAAGAATGATAAGGTCGTTCACCTCTGGCCCAAAGTGGTTGGACCTCTAGTGTCGATGCTTGGAGTGATAAGTGACGTGAAGCTGCCGCTTAGCTGAGGCATGTTGTGCGCTACACTTGATGCTGATGTCCGCAACTCGACCTGCGATGCAACTTGCGCGGCTGGCTTCGGCACATTCTCAGACACGCGGTAAAACAGCTGCAAGGGGACGTCCTGCAAAGAAAGCAAAAAAAAAGAGTGACTTAAACAAAAAAAGAAAAGTCACCGCTGCAGCATGTGGACAAAAGCCAAAGATACGGTAATGGCCTCCAATTCTCAGCAGTGGGAAATCTGAAATTTCCGTAAAATTCAAACAACGAATCTGCAATGTCCCACGGGGAAAATACAGCAGAACCTCGCTATTACATTTTTCACAGGACTACAAAAAGGAAACATAGCAGCCAGCACCCTCCCCCTTCAGGAACACTGGATCATGACCAGTGAGTCGGAGGCACTGCACAGAGAATCCAAATAAACAATCACCACCACCAATGAGCAGTGTGCTAAGTGGGGGTGTCATCAGCGGTGGAATCTCACTGCATGGCGCCAAAGCAATACTTTCTGCAATAAGGACTGTTCAGTCGACAAACCTTCCAGTCCTTTAGCTGGACGCCAAACCTTTAGTATTCCGGCAAAAAGACAAGAACTAACAAACTTTGCATTAGCTGTCACAAGAAACATAACTTTTCAATTTCGGAATGTTCCTTCAACTTTAAGGCCCACTCACCATTTTCCAAGAGTAGATGTAGGCAACGTCCATAAGCATATAGTGGCTCCAAAGCACGTCATCCATGTACAGTATGTCCACCTACAAAAGGACAGGCACAGATGCTTAGGCTAGTAACATTCGTAATCAGTAACACTCATATTCAGCGAAAAGGTACAGAAAGGCTCGTCTCGCATGCGATGAAGAAGTTACTGCAAATATACGGCCTCACAGAACACCCGCACACCACTTTTATCATTTTTCCAGAGCCGAACTCCGTGCGTCAAGGTACTTAACGCCTTCCCGATATGTAGAAGTGCCCAGAGCCATAACAATCAATCACGAGTGGCAATTTCTTGGCCGTGGTTTAGTCGTGAAAGCTCAATTTGCGCTGTTCTTTGGGCAATGTGCTGGCACAAATGCATCTCAAATGGTGCAACTCCACCTAGTAGCCAGAGGGAGTGTTTCTGACCTTATGCCGCCATTTTGCTTTTCTGGCAACACGTGTGCGGTGAGTGCAATGAGTGTACTACTCACAGAACCGCACCATTTAGACTGCGAGATAGATAATCCAAATGGCGTACATCTGGAAATACAGCTCTTACTCGCGTAATCTGTGCCGGCACGTAATATATGCACTCCTAATTTACTGCCCAGATTATATAAAAAAAGTTTACTCGCATATTTTGCTCTCCTTATTGCGCAAGCACAGCAGCACGCACGCAGGCGCACACAGGGCAGGCTTCAGAACATCAGCGCAGCCATGTAAACGCATATGGCAGCGAAAGGCGAGTGAGTGGTGTTAAAAAACACGGCAATAATTCGTTTGTAAATTGATTCCGCTACAGTCAACTGTAGCACGCTGGCGGTTGCTTTCCAATATGAGCAGCTGTGAGAGAAAACTCCCTGATAACCTCTGAAGCGTGCGTCGTGCCAGAATCTGAAACTACCAAACAGTTGGCTGTTCTGTTAGTTGCTACTCAGCCGGGGTCACATGAGAGGGCACCATTTTACCGCCTTGTATCTGCATTTGCCTCAGACTGCTGGCTTTGTGATTGTATTGTTCCATGTCTATTGCTTCAAGTTCCACATGCGTTGTCCTGCCTTCACACAAGGAACTACAAAATGAGAGTTTTTGTGCACGTGGGGAAGGGGACGGGTATGCATCTATTTATATTTGCTGTCAACTTTCTTTCGCTAGCAAGGGGAGCCAGTTGCGGGGTCGACTTATACAGTGCAATATACAGTAAAACCTCGTTAATTCAGACTTCAAGGAAGTGGAAAAAACGTCCGAATTATCCGAATGTCGAATTATCGAATGGCCCCCAAAACTGCCAAAAACGGTTCCTGTGAAAGCGAGATTTATTTTGTGGGAACCAGGGCAATTGTCGCATTTTACGACGAAATATGCACAACAGCGATTTCTCGCTGTTCCATCAAATGTTTAATACGTGCATCCTATCGGAAGTGGTGGAAGTAGAACTGCTCCATAATAGTAGCGGTCTCTGCGGCTTCTTTCAGCATCCGAAATGGTAACGCTGGAGCTTCTTCGCGTGTGGCGTCACATGTGAGTAGGCTTCACTGCACAAATGGCGAACAGCACGCAACGAGCGCAGAGTTTTGGCACGCTGGGCGAACGGAAATACCACGCGGATAGAAGTGCGCATTGGCGCCAGAGCGGCAGGATGCCTTCGAAAAACAACTATAAGCAACAAGTAATCGTTGTACCAAATGGTGTGTAGCTTGGCTGGCTCGCTGATATGCACAGCCGATAGCCGCCGTCACCACAGACTGGCGACGAAGCTTGGAAAAAGAAACTACGCGGCCGGACTCTCTCTCTGCCTGTCGACGGGAGCCTGCCAACAGCCAGCACACCTGCCTCTGCACCTAGATCAGAGGGGCGCGGGAGACAATGTAATATGCAATTCAGGCCTGTGGATGAATATCTGGACGATCGCCTATCGAGCAAGTCATATCCCGACACGGCGACCCTCCGGGGGGCCCGTCCGAATTGACCGATGTGAGCCTCACAATGTCCAAATAAACGAGCTTCCGACACACTCGATTGCATAAGCGTTTGGCGGGAGTCCGGCGGCAGTCCGAATTTCTGAATTAATGGGGGCCAAACGAACGGGGTTTTACATTGTACTGTAGCAGCGCTGCGTTTTCGGTTTTGGAATGGAGGGCGGTTTCCGGACGATGGCAGTAGCGATGCTGGTCTCCAAAATTGACTCAGCGCTGTTCCTCGCATATCTTCAGTCCGAATTAACCGGTACGAGTGCGATTTCACTTTGAATTAACGAGTGTGCGGTGCCATTGACTTTATGTACATTTTTGACGGGAGGGAGCAGGGAGGCCACATTATCTGAATTTCCTAATTAATTAAAGGGCAATTTGCACACCCCATTTCTGAAGCCTTAACTTTAGGGAAAAAAACTGCCCATATTAGCCGAGTAAATACTGTATTAGTGAAGACTAAAGCTGTTCCTTCAAAAGTAGAGATGACTCGCCTGATTTAAAGTTATAAACAAAAAAGTCTTTCCTTAGAGGGACATCATTTTCAACTAAAAAAGCCATGCTGTTGAAAGCAGCCAAAAGTGATGAGACTTTACATCTCATGGGTAAGTAAAAGCACGCTGCTCACTCAGCTTACAAATGGTGTTGTGAGTGAGCACTGCAATATAGCTAATTGGGGCTAGGCCTACTAAAAGTGAAAGTATTGGTTTTATGGGCATACCATGCCAAAGTGGCTCAGGCCGTGAGGGATGCAGTAGTGGAGGGCTCTGGAAAATTTTGACTACCTAAGGTTCTTTAAAGGGGCTCCCACTAAAGGTGTGGTATTTTGTTCCTGGGATGTTAAAGCATGCCACTTTATGAGTATCCTCCAGCAAGAATGTATTTTATTGCGTTTTGTAAAAGCCGAGTTATCTGTGGGCAAAATTTCAATTTCAGCGTCTTTGCGCTTTTCTCTCTCTTCTCGGCACTTTTGCATGCTCAAAGTTTGAAATCCCCTGCCGGCCCCACCACTAGCTTGCTCAGGAATTCCCAAAGGTGGGGGGCGGCTTCCCCTGGCCTGCAGGAGTGATGCTGCTGACTGGTCATAGGTGCGTGGCTAGCTTTGTGACGCCTGAAAGAATCTAACAAATAGCCATCTCTAAACAAAATTACGGAGGAGCATGTGACTGAGGAGGACGCAAGCATGAACAAGTTTCCGAAAAGGACTCTCCAACTTTCACGCATGATTGCGAGTTCCCTGCTGCGTGTAGAAATGCATTATTTGGCTCAGGTGTTCATGAAGAGAGAATGCAGTGACTGAGCGAGTTTATGTACTCTCCTCAGAAGGTGTTTGAGAGCCCCTTTAACGTGCACTGACATCGCACAGTACACGGGCCTCTAGCATTTCGCCTCCACCAAAATGCGACTTCCGCAGCCGGGATCGAACCTGCGTCTTTCGGTTCAGCAGCCGAGCATCACAACCCACCGTGGTGGATTAAAAAGTGAAAGTATACATGTGAAGCATCAAGTCCGCATGCAATCGCTAACAGTTTGAACGACATATCTCGTCCACCCACCTTGTATCTGGCACTGATGCTGTACTTCATCCGAATAAACTTCTGAAGCATGGCAATCGTCATAGCCGCTGGGCAGTTGAGGTATCGTTTAGCTGGCTCCTGTTCCAAAAAAAAAGGCAACAGGGAAAAACTTGTTTTTTTTTTTTTTCACTCTCACTGTCTTAGAGCAAAAAGTGTTTCAGTTGCATCCACTCTACATCATACACCGCAAACATAGTCTTCGTAACTCGGTACATTTATGGTGCCACTCACAAACAACTGATGTTTTCAGTCATTGCTCTTTAAACATGCACAAAAAATTGACAGATGATTACGGTGGTCGACAATGCAAAATCTGAGCGCAGCTCTTCCCGGTTCAGAGAGAACCTGGGGTCATTTTGGTGCTCGAGCATCTTCGTCTTCTTCTTTCGGCACGTGGCATTTGGCTCTGTCTACAAGCCTGCCTGGCAGGTGGTGTGTTACACTGCTAGCCATCCTCGGCGATCTTCACGGGGCGGCAACCATTCAGATGGCGTTTCACCCTACTACTTGGTAAAGCCCCTCAATGAAGCAAAAGTAACGAAAACCTTTTAACTTTCCAGCTTCCCTCCTCTCCTAGCGCGCCGCTCGATAACTGAGCCTCCCATTGGCCGAGGCATCGTGGTCATGTGTTAGCGTGCGCTTTCTGGCTCCGCAGCAGACGCCGGCGCCATTGCCAGGGGTAGAAATCACGCTTTGTTTTCTTTTTGGGCGAAAAAGTTTTGGCAGAAAGCATTTCTCCAGCTTTGACGATGTCTACGTGCTGCGGCAACACCAAGCTTCTGTTGCGCTTACGGTTGACCAAACGAAGAGGCAGTGAGAAATTTTTTTTTGTCATTACGTCCGGAAAAGACAATGCGGCTCGCTGAAAGGTTTCGCTTCGTAAGATCAGCCAGGAAAGCATTGATAATGTGCTGGATCCGCGTCTTTCCGATTTGAGTGGCCGCTCTTCAGTTGTCGCGTTTTTTTCCGCAGGATTTGGAGTGAAGCGCGAGCGACTGCAGTCTTCATGCCGTTTTGCATGGTTGTAAATGGATTCGTTCGCTCGCGGGCTACGAAAGCCGTGCATCTCATTGTCCTAACCCCACCGCTCACGCTGCTGCCTCTGCCAGGCTCTTCAGGTGTAGTTCTGATGTCGCGGGCATTACGTGGTGTATTGGTTTGGTTGTAGTCGGACTCGTTCGCGGGCTCGGCTCAAAACCTGCGCTTCATGTTGTGTGAGCTCCGCAGTCCACGCTACTCGCTATGCAGGTCTAGGTTTCATGCTGCGCGCATCGCTGGACGTATTTTTTTTGTTGCAGTTGGACTCCTTCGCTCACGAACTCGATACTAAAGAGGCGGTTCTCACTGTTTGAGTGACGCTGTTCATGTTGCACATCGCTGGGCGTATTCATTTTGCTGCAGTTGGACTCCTTCGCTCATGAACTCGGTACTAAAGTGGCGGTTCTCGCTGTTTCAGCGACGTTGTTCATGCAGCTCTCGGTGCAGGTCCTAGCTTTCAGGTTACGCGCATTGCTGACAGTATTTGTTCTAGTAGGGTTCAGACCAAAATCGGTTGTTACTGTGCCTAGGCACAGTAACGGCAGCTATTGCTTGAATATTCCATATGTGCGTGGATAATACTTGAGAATGCAAGCGAGGACCTCCGTTAAACGTAGTTGCATACATTTTCTCCTTGTGTTTTCAATTTTTGTGTCAATCTACTTGGTTCAAAGATGGCTGAGTAAATTCGAATTTTGGCTTTTCACCGCTTGAATTCCGAAAGCGATTAATTAACTGCGGCCTGCTGCGCGTTATGCATATGCTGATCCAAGACGACAATCACTTAAACAAACAACATTCTAGTGAGTCATGCAGGTCCGTAGCTGTGCGCGAAGCAGTGGTTAAAAGCCTTTTTTGATTGCTGCTACTCAACCCAAACGATTAACCCTACATCAAAATTCTTCTGCTCGCAACCATATTACAGTGCGCAACTAAGGCACTGTATTCTCCTATTTACAAACAATAAGAGACTACCATCAGTCGGATCATTACGTTAGCCTGCGAGCTGTTCGAGAAATAGTAAATCCGAAATAACAGCTAAGACTTCCAGCATTAAAAAAAAAATTAAGATGAGTAGGTGCCTACGCACAGCCGACTGCACGAGCAAACGCGCCTTTGAGAGAAAATATTATGGTAGCATTACACCGCCATCCATTCAAATAAAGCCTAGGCCACAAGTCTGGTCGTATGTCGATCAGTCCACTTCTTCTTGGTGGAGTTAAGTTTTGAATAAGATTGGGAAAAAGACGCTGGTCCAAGAACAACACTCCGAGGATGTTCACTGCAGTGCCGCGAACTCGCTCGCGCGTGCCACTTGCACCATGTGCACCGCGAGCAAAGCGATCGCAGTACAAAAAGTTCCGATAAAGCAGTGCAACACGGGTCGGGGCAGTTGTTTGGGTAACTATAATTTTTGAATCGCCCATGCCATGATCTCATTGTGACACAAAATGCCACGAAGAATTTATTCGGGCGCGCGATCCACTGCGCGCCAAAGCGCGAGTGTTGGGGAACCAACTCTGAGGACGGTCTGCGAGCTCGGCCGCGCCGCCACCTCTACTGCGCATGCACTGCTATCAAAGTGATCACAGTACAGAAATAAGTCGATAAAGCAGTGCAACGTTGCTCGGGGCAATTATTTGAGTATATAATTTCTTAATCTCCTATGCCATGATCTCATTTCGACCACAGCCAAGGCAGAAAACGCACACACGGTCTACTGTGCGCCTAAGGGCTAGCGTTGGGAGCGTCTGCTAGCATCCCCCTGCCTAGGTGCCGCCACCGTCGGCGCCCGGGAGGAGCCGAGAGAAGGAGCACCGCCATAGAAGGAGATGTCATTACTTTAAGTTCATTGAGGGGCTTTACTACGTGGATAAGCAGTTACGACAACAATGCCGATGAGTACGGCGGCAATGCCGACGACTACGACTACTATGAAATGAAACGCAGGAACAGGCGCCTAAAAGCTGCGCTCTTAAAACAAAGTTATTGTTCACCTTGAACACTTGGCCACTTGGTCCAGGTCCAGATCCCTCGGGCTCAGTCTTTACTGCGACACTGGGAAGACAAAAAATAAAAAGAAACTAGAGCTGAGATACATTCGTACAACTTGTGGGAATTGGGCTTCTTGAGCGATCGGAGTGCGCGCTCGCTGGTGCCGTTTTGCTTGTTGGAGACACCCCCCCGCAGGGTGTCCGCGAGCTGAATGCAGGCAGCCGTGATGGCTGTCCTCATTTCTGAGGGAAGCTCTTTTGAAGAACAGCTGTAAATCACCCTCCCTTCCGTTCTTCCCACTTCGACTTCCCGTCCCCATTGGGTCACTCCCAGTGACAGCTGGAGGGCGTTGTTTCGGCGAGAGGCCCGAGCGGGAAATGAGCGGGGAGATCGCCACCGACTCAGGCAGCAGAAGGGTGCGTAGATTTCGCCTCCCAGGTGCCCCGGCCTTTGCCAGGGGACAAAGAGCGCGGGTGGTTTAACCTCTGCACCTAGTACGTATGCTTGAGTCCAGGCCTGAACTGCTGGAGTCATGTCGCCCGCCTGTGCAGCGCTGACGCGCTCCAGATTTGGGAGGGCCTGATTTGGCTGGTTCTCCGTCATTACTGGCCACTGCCGGTGACGACGCGCGATGAGCCATCGACGTGCGACCTGTGTCGTCAAGATGTGCTCCGCACATTCCCCATCCTCCCTTGTGTTGTGCTGCACGCGATGTAGCTAACCCTCTGGTTGTCCGGGCGGCGTGCGATCGCCCTTAGCAGTGCCGTCATGCACGTATGTAGTCTTTGCTTTGCGCACATGGCTCCGCGGGCCCGCTTTCGGGTGCTGATGCTGGGCTATGGGTTGTATAATGAGGTCTGGGGATCAGTGCAGTGTTATGTAATGCAGCTTCCTATGTAATAAACATTTGTGCTCTCAAATAACTGCGCCTTTCTTCCTTCGGAGCTAGAGCGCAGGCTCGCGGTGAACGCTGGCTATGCACTCAGCTTGCTCTGGCCCGAACCCGTAATATGTGGGCGAAGTGCCACTCAATTAACACTACGGTACGGGTTTGTAACTAAATCCCACAAACTAAACATCTTCGCCTACTGCTCTCGCTGCATCTCTATTGTATAACCAGGCCCAAATAGCGTCAACTTCGCCTGCACTGTGCATGACAAGACAAGCACATAGTAAGCCATGGCTTGCGCCTAGCAGAACTAGTTGAACCAGTGGTACAGCAGTAATGGCAAGCTGCCATATTCTGACAGCGCACTAGCTGCTGCTCCAGTAATTAAACTTTATTTCCCTTCGTCTACGCCACGAGATATGGTACGGTATGGTATGTGCAGTTTAACATCCCAAAGCTGCCCATAGACTTTGACAGGTGCCCCAGTAAAGAGATCTAAGTTAATTCAACCTCCTGAGGTTCTTTAAATGTGCGCTAATGAAAATTAGCATGTGGGCATTTTTGCATTTCACTTCCACTGATGCGTAGTCACTGACTGGGATTTGACCCCATTACAGAGCTTTCATTCCTTACGTAGCATGTGTACCATTTCTGTGCAGAGAGGACTTTGAAGTGCCAGATACCATGAGTATGTCCACTCTGGCTGGCCAACCACTCATTTCTTCTATAGAGACTTAGACCCGTAACACAAGCAGATCGTGTCACTTTCGACAAGCGACTTATACCCCTGTCACACGGGCACTCTAAAGGCACTTTGAACTAATGCTCCTTTACGATCCCAAAGGAGCACTACTTCAAGGGAGTTCGTCCGTGCTACACGGTCGCGGAACGACCTTCGCAAGAAGTTTTTAGCGCCCTCATCGGCGAAAAGCGTTATTAAAATTGCAAACCTCACTGCACATGTAAATACAGAAATGTCACATTTTTTTTTTAGTAAATTAGTTTTATAACCGTATTATGTTAAAGCAACGCAATTCTAACTGCAATAATGACATGATTTTCCAAGTACAGAGCATAACATCACAGTGCTGGCCACACTGAGCCCTACTCGCTCAGTCTGGCCAGGCTCAGCGGCTCAGCTTCGTTCTTCGGTTGTTCCCTTTGATTCTTTTGCCCCTGCGATCGTTGTTTTTGTGGTCCCGTTTTTCTGGTGTGCCTTGTGTTCGGCGGTCTCCATCAAAATGAGTGACGATCCACGCGACGAGAGAAAATTTGAAATTGCGCTTGCAATGAGTGTGGTTTTGTCGTCGTCCGTGGACCTTGCGCTATCAAGGCGAAAGGTGCGTGAAATACGGCGGCGTCTCTTGGCGAATAACGCCTTGCTTATAGCACTGGCCTCGTCTCGGCGCACAGTGCGGCGGCAAGTGTGGGCATACCCCCGCAACGAACGGTGGTTTGAAGACACGCTGCCTGGTTTAGGTAGCCGACACTTCCGGCAATCTTTTCGCGTGTCGGAGACAAGTTTTCGCTATCTTGTCGATGTTTGCCGACCAGCAATGGAGCGACAAGTCACAAACATGCGTGAGCCCATCCCCGTAGAAAAACGCGTCGCAGTCGCTTTGTACAAGCTCTGCTCGTGCGCAGAGGACAGAGCCGTCGCTGACGTCTTTGGCATTGGGCGGTCAACAGTCAACGAGCTCTACAGAGAATTCTGTGAGACTGTCGTGGCTACGCTGGAACACGAGTGGGTGAAAATGCCCACTGCCGTCGACATGCGTGCTCACATAAGAGAATTTGAAGCTATGTGTGGGTTCCCGCAAGCCGTTGGAGCGCTGGACGGATGTCACATCGCAGTGTCGCCACCGAAGGAGCATGCCAGTGACTATTATAATTACAAAGGATGGTAAGTAGTCAACGAGTTCTGGTATTATTGAAAGGACCATGCAGGAGACGCCACTATATTTGCATGTACTGTGCGGCTTGACACCAGCACAATTAACTTGTAGCAGTCATACAATGGAGACGCCGAGTTTTTATTTCTCACATACTACGTTCATTGCCACTTGTAAAAAAAAAAAACTCATAGCAGTTGTAAATAAAATGTCCATCTTTTCATAGTTACATATATTGTGCTCTTCGTCTGTAAAACAATATATAGCCATTGTAAATGCGAGTTTTCTAAGCGTATGTGTTGAGGTAATTGTTTTATGGTCAAGATAGGATAGAACAAACGTATGAGCTACTGATGTGGAGGCATATGAAACAAAGGCAGGAATGCATCTTGTGACATTAGCAAGCAATTTGAAGCACTTCATGTGCGCATCGTGTTACTTCTTTTTATAATATTCCTCCTTCGTTGCTGTCCTCATGAGAGTACATATTTGATGACTCTTTCTGAATGCAGTTTGTTGTATGGTCATGAAATATTGTGCTTTGCAGGTACAGTGTCATTCTACTGGCCCTTGTTGACCACAAGTACCATTTCCGGTTCGTGAATGCTGGTTCACCGGGGCGGTGCCATGACTCATATGTATACCAGAACTCCACGTTGGCCAGGATGGTTGAGTCGCCGATATTCAGTGCGCCAACTGCCACCATCAACAGAGTGATTGTGCCACCCTTGATCCTGTGTGATCAAGCATTTCCACTGACACCAAACTTAGTGAAGCCATTTAGAAGCCTGGATACTTGCGATGGGCACAGGAGCTACAACTACCACCTGTCCAAGTGCAGAAGGATTGTGGAAAACGCATTTGGGAGGCTTAAAGCAAGGTTCAGGCTCATTTCAAAAAGAATGGATGCCAACGTCAAGAATGTGGCGCAAATAATAAGGGCGTGTTGCGTGCTCCACAATATTTGTGAACATTTTAATGACTCTGTGGCACAGCAGTGGTTGCACGAGGTAGAAATTGACGACGCTGTGCATGTGCAGCCTGCACATTCCTCTGATGTTGTAACTGCAAATGGTGCAGATGTTAGGGAAGCACTTGTCGAGTACTACCGGCAGTTTGAACAACACTAGAAATATTTGTCTTGGTACACATGTCTGCGGAAAGAATGTGTCATTCTTTGTGTTGTTTGAATAATGTAGTCTTCAACAGATTTTTATCCTATGCCCATTTGCCCCCACAGTGGCCTTATGCCTTCATCTCATAATAAGGGGTTTTCAATTAATCTCTCTGCCTAGTGCCTAATAATAGACCTACTGATGGAGAGTTGGGCTAAACAACATGCACGTTTAGTATTACTGTTCCATGTTCATTTGTACCACAGCTTTTTTAACTCATTTGTACTCAGTGTCTGCTTAACATAGGCTGTGAAGAGCAGAGGCTGGGCAACACAAGTTTGTTCTAAAGCATGTTGCTGGTGCTGTGGGCCATGATTTTGTAATTTTTCCTTTGTCGTGGCACATTGCGGTGCTTTGTGAATAGCTGCCGATTCAGGCTGCAAATCCATGTGTACTGCACATTGAGGTCCAATTTGTACTTTGTCTACAGTGTCATTAGAGTCCTAGAATATGTACTACACGACTTGAATACTGTTAATGGAAACAAAGACTATATGCACCTAACTTTATTTGCATGTTCTCTTTCAAATGATGGATTATACATTTCAATACATCTGTCATGGTGTGGCTTATTGCCTTCAGCTGCTAAATAACTTTAAATTCAGTTCGAACTTGGTGCTCTTTCGATTTCATCAACCGAGCGATGGCTGTAATGTGTGTATGGTAAGTCACGGGGCAGAAAAAAAAAGTGCGATTTTATCGCTGATACACAGTTACAATTCATTGGAACATTTGACCAGCATTCTTCAAGAACGGGAATAATGACAAACTACGTAGCAGCAGTTATATTGCAGTTTTTTCATGCATCACGTGGCCTAAACACAAGCTGCACATCGCAGCCATTGTTAGGTTGATGAAACCGAAACAGTGTCAAGAAGAAATTATAAATGATTTAGCAGTTGTAGGCAAATACCACTGGGTGATCTATATGTAATGCTTAAAGCATCATTTGAAAGAACAAAAATAAAGCATTCAAACAATAGGTGCGCCTACTCCTTCTAAGCTTTATTAAAAAACTTTCCCATTATATCTACAAGCTTTTCTTGAGCATTAATGTGACGCTCCATTAATTGAGCTTCCTTCTCTGAGGCAGCTGCCAGCGCAATTCGAAGCTGGCGTTGCTCTTCAAGCAGCTGCTGCTGGAAGCTTGAGCTATCAGCTTTCCTCTTGCGTGAGCGCTGCCTCTGGTTGCTTGCTGGCTCCTGATTTTCAGTATTTTCCTCGCATACAGCTGCCCAAGAGTCAGCTGTATGCGGTGAAACTGGGGCATCCCATTCCTCAGTTGTGCTCCTAGAGGGGCTTGTGCGGGCTTCCATGCTGGCGATGAGCTGAAAAAACGAATGTGAGAGAATTAACATGTGCTTGTCATATTCCATGTATTGGTGGCAATGAAAGCAGCAAAACGTTCTCGACGTAACCACTTTTGTGCAGACTTCTTCAAAAAATGACTTTCTTCTCAGGAGTTGCACTGAATTGCAATTAAAAATTATTGCACTGTACCGTAGCATACAAACAGCCTTTTGTATGGAACAGTAATCGTATAACATTTTCAGCAGTGAACAAGTTCACATTCACATGCGGAATTCCTTGCATTAATGAAGAATTTCATTTTTAGAGAAAGCAGTGAATGTATGAGTCTGGAAATGCATGTAGGAGACCATGGAAGTGCTCTGTGCCTATTAATATATGGTGTCATTTCTGTGCTGCTATACAACCAATAATGTGCACAAGGTTTGATGTAAAAGTGAGTGTAGTGGCATGGACTGCATTTTCGTTCACTTGGGTTATTAATTGCAAGCATTAATGCAGTGCCGAAAAAAACTGCTGCCCACCTGTTCTACTGTCATACTCTCTTCAACCAATGAATGGTCATTGGCTGGCAGGCTGCCCAGAAACCTGTGAATTTCTGAGAAATAAATCCACGCAACTGGCGCTGAGCCCGTTGTCCTTTGTTTGGCACAGTTCCTGAAACAGTTTAACTCATTTGTTATTTGCACATAAGCGCCAGAATAAGCAGGAAATGGTGAGTGGTAAGAGCTCGCTGCATGCAACAAGATCTAGGTACAAAAAGTAATTGTTTACGGTGAAAAGGCAATCTCGGAAGAGCATCGTAATATAGATAGAGGGTTGGGGGTCAGGACATTAAATGCAGTTGCACATTCATTTATAACTGACTGTGATGTCGCTTCCAATAAAACCTTTCATCCCGCCTTCTCGGCGACTACAATGCGCCTCAATCCTTTGTGAACTCACTCCGCAAACTTTCACGAAACCGTGCAGCACCTCCGCATTGATTCCTGTAAACGCACTAGCAACCAGCCCGGAACACCAAAGTCTAGACCAACAAATGCCTTACCTGTATGCTTGGGTGAGGTTGTCAATCTTCGACTGCACTTGTTTGCGGGATTTATTAATCCCGCTTCGGGCGAGGCCTTGCACGATGGCCTCATATACTTTGGCGTTTCTCCTCTCTGCCCTGAGGCTATCTAAATGTTCTTCCCATATCGCGATGAGAGCCCAAGTCTCCCGTTCGGTCCACGTGGTGCGCGGTTTCATCGGTTTGGCACTGCCAGACGCCGCAGGTTCACCGCCACTCATTTTGTCGACGCACCACACACACACACACAAAAACAAGCACGAAACTGTATAAAAAAAAAGAGCAGTGCAGTCTCGACGTGCGATAATCGTGGGCGAGCAGTGGCGACCTGAGTCTACTGGCAACAGCACCGCAGATGTGACGAGCTGCTCTCCGTCGCTACTCGCTACAAACAACAAACAACATGGCCGACATGGCGGCATATTTCCCGTGACGCTCGTATATCTGGAACGAGAGTATGGCGTGGTGAGACTGCCACAAAACAAATGATCTTATATTTTAAAACACCACTAATCTTATGAAGTGAATTTATAAAATGAAAATTGAACGTTTCTTTCCTCAATTTATTTATGCTGTTAACTCGCTGGGAGAGAGAGTACTCCCTTGAAGCCTCAAAGGACGAACTCGAGCTGCCTTGTTTCGAAGCTCCTTTGAGCTAGGTGTCCTTTGGCGCGTCCGTGTGGCAGCGCGCGTTCGTCCTTAGAGTAATGGAGCATTAGTTCAAAGTGCCTTTAGAGTGCCCGTGTGACAGGGGTATTACACCTCTAGGGGACGCTTCTGCAGTGTCACACAACAGAAGGACAGTAACTGAAATATGCACTCACCTCGAAGCGATTTGAGTAATTGTTTTACCCCTCAGCCAGAACACGCTTAAAACTGTTGTTCAGCGCATGAAGCAACAAACAGCACTCCCCTTCCCAATGTAGCAAATGACGTGACATGCCAAAGTGACACTATGCCATGCAAAGTACACTCACTGAAAGTGACACTAAATTTGCCCGCTGACACGCAAGCTGTAGCACTCAGCAAAGAACTGCAGACCCTTGCAGCATTTTAAATGAGAGATAAATGCACTAACGAGACTCAAGAATTGAAGAGGACCCCAAATGACACCGCTAACCTCTTGCAACCAAGTTTGCTTCCTCTAGATTGGAGTTACTGCTAAGCAGAATCATATGGCACAACACCACAATGGAAAGCAGACAGCAAATGTTGGAACCAATCAAGAAAACTTTAGGTGTGCTTGAATAGTGCTTTTTTTTTTAAATCGAATTGAATACGAACAGTGTAGCTAGGGGCCTAACCGAGAATGATTCAAATTTTACATTCTTTACTTTGCTCGCAGACAAAAAAACCTTGAACGAATAATTTCTACTTTGTACACCACGAACTGAAAAAGAATTCCGCAACATTATGCCACAGAGAAAGCATACTCTGCTTCCAACAGGACAGGCCCACTTACATAGGCTTGTACTCCAGAGAAAGACTGAAGGCTTCATCAGGAGTGAAGATGATGCGTCCAGAGCTCGAACTGTCCAATTCACCTTTCTCTTCGGGACTCAGTGATGCTTGGTCCCCTGCAATGAAATGAACAAAAAAAAAAAGCATAAGTACACTGCACAAGTACTTAAGGTAACGAAGGATACAAAGCGTTTTGCCTGAAAACAGCTGCTTCACTGTTCTTGGACACTGTTACAGTAACCGTCACCAGAGCTTTGTACAGTCGCCGACCGATTTTTCGCACTCGAAGGGACCCGAAAAATGGTCCGAATAATAGAACAGTCCGAAAAATACATGAAGTAAAAAAAAAATCACTTTACTGAGATGAAATCGGCTTAAAGTCACTGATTTTACCTTGCGGAAAATTTCTCTTGCTGGCGATGACTTGCGCTTGTGTATTTGTGCCAAAGTTGTGCTTTCACTGTACACTCTAGACAGCAAGGTCACGGCGTTTAGTTGGAATGCTTCCCATGCTTCTTTGACGGACCCGGCGGCACCGGCTGGGCCATGTTGTCCATAACCCGAGTGTGCACCACACTGCTCATCAAACACACGCAAAGACAAGGCACTTTTCGTTCAAAGAGGTGGAACCGCCAGACGCAATCACAAAACGACGAACGGATGTAACTTCGTGAAGACTGAGCGCCACTCAGTCAACGCGGTCAGAGAAACTCAAGTGACGAAACGGCGAATGGCAAACTTTACTTGCCGCGGTGGCTCAATGGTTAGGGCACTCGTCTACTGATCCGGAGTACCTGGGTTCGAACCCGACATCGGCGCAGCGATTTGATGAAGGCGAAACAATAAGGCGCCTGTGTGATGTACGATGCACGTTGAAGATCCCCAGGTAGCCAAAATTATTCCGGAGCCCTCCAATGCGGCACCTCTTTCTGCCTTTCTTCTTTCACCCCCTCCTTTATCCCTTCCATTACAGCACGGTCGGCCGAGATGTGAGACAGATACTACGCCATTTCCTTCCCCCAAAAACTAACTTACCAATTTTCAACCTAAGCGACAACGTTGGCGACAAAAGCAGGTTGACGGCGATGACAATTCAGCTGCCACCTCGAAGTGGCAGAGATCGCAGGGTCCTCTACTGGCAAAAATGAGGCACCGAAAGTATGTCAAGTCAATCCAACTGCAGAGTAAATCTACCTCAATTCAAGATGGCGCCTTCTGCACCGGCAGAAAGCTAATAAGATGGAAGATTTTGGCCCGCAGGCGACTGAAGTTAGTCCGAAAAGTCGAACTTTCGGACTTTCAAAGTCCGAAATATCTATCCCGAATATGTATGCGCTTCTGTGGGGTGACTGACGGTGCCTCATCGAAGTCCGAAATATCCTACAAGTCCGAATTACCCGTCGGCTACTGTATACCAAAGCACTGGTTACTTTATTAACCCGAGTGTAGTAAAGTCACAACTGTAATATGAAGGCTGAGTTTCCCAAAAAGAAACCGGAAAAAGTTTTATGACGCAATTGCGACAGAAGAGGTTGCTGCTTCGCTTGTATTACAGTAAAAGCTCGTTAATTCGACCCCTGTTAATTCAGGAATCCGGATAATTTGAACTGTTGACTTGCTCCCGGCCAACGTCCCTGTAAGTCTATGGTGTCAGATGTTCCCTAATTCGGGCACTACGAATCTCACACCGGTTAATTTGGTTGGGCTCCCAAAGGGGGGCCGCGTACAGGTATTACTGGCACAGCAAAAGATCAATTCAATTCAAATCAAGATCATCGGATTATCGAATCAACCCTACTCTAAACATGTGCTCCGTATTGCAAAGTCGCTTGAGCACCTCTGAAGTGCATGCAACAGCAGGCCTGACGACGAATGAACAGCTCAGTCTCCGAAAACAGTCGACTGCATAGTTTTGGTTTAGCTTTCCTGAGCTTCGCACCAGTCTGCGACGACAGCGACTCGATTAGCCAGCATCTGTGAACCAAGCTAATCCAGCTGAGCATGATGGTGACTGGCACATCACTGATGTTTCCTTTTGCTCCGTTTTTTTTTTCTCGCCACTTCAGAGCATTTCTTTCGTTTGTGTCCGCATGGCTCCATTCTTCTGGTGCGCCGAAACTGTGCACTCGTCACATGTTGTTTGCTGTTTGTGCAGTGAAGCCTCCCGACATACGACAGTGCTGCTTAATATGGGTGTGACGCGGTAATGTAGATTCGTACACTCCACACTCCATGCAAGTGCACTGAGCCAGTTTGCAAAGTGGCCTCCCTTTCATTCTCAATCAGTTAAAGGGTCAAAAGTACTCTATTTATTGCCTGGCTGCCAGGGACTTTTCTAGTGCTCGCAAAAATGGGGTTTTTTCAGCGTGCATTGAAATCTTTGGAGAAAATAATTTCTTGCACTTCCCAATTTTACTCAAACACACCCAGGCCCACTAGGAATCATGCTTAGCAGCTAGAAAACAACGGGACCCATATTCTGAAGCAGCCATTAAGCGGACATGTTCACTTTGGTCTGCGTCGAATGGTTACAGCCCCAAAAATGTGGAGCTGACAGCTTCCCAGTGACAGCTCACACGTCTTAATGTTGCAACCTCTTGACTGAAACTGCAGTTCTTCCAATAGGTCCAATAACCGCAGTGCAAAAGCAAATACCACAAGACTTGCATTATAAATTACGATGATGATGATGATGATCATGTATGAATTTTTAAGGTGCAAAGGCACCTGTGGCCAAAGAGCACCATGGCACAAAATATTTTCTATAAATACACACATTTTAGGTTAAAGCATTAGAAAGTAGAAACAGGCAGCTGTGTTTGAGTTTGAAGGCCATGGGCACTTCGGTGCACCTAATGTAATCCGAGATAGGTGGCTGCGTTCACCATGTTTTTTTTGGAGCAAGGGAACACAGCCAATTTAGGCCACACCCATCTGAGCCTGTCCACCTCTGGACACCTAAAGAGTACTGGCCCATATATGGTAAAAGATCATAGCTAGCCAACAAGCCAGAGACATGCTGAAAAATCGGCAATCAACTCACCTTTGTTGCCCTTGGAACTGTAGAAGTCCCGTCGACGCTTCATCTCCTCTGCGGCCACATGCGTAGGACACACAAGAGATCAGTTATTGGAGCAAGGAATTTCCTCCTGGGCTGTGTATCAATCAGTGGACTAAAGTGAGGGCAGTCAAACTGGCTTCCGCAAAACACTTGACTCCCTTGGAGGGCTTTCTCTCTTTTTTTTCACCTTTTTCTTCTAGGACCCACTATATTTTGGGACTACAGTCGCCGACCGATTTGTCGGACTCGAAGGGACCCGAAAAATGGTCCGAATAAACGAACAATCCAAAAAATCAGTGAAGTACAAAAAAATCACTTCATTGAGATGAAATCGGCTTAAAAATGTCACTGATTTTACCTTGCGCCGAATTTCTCTTGCTGGCAACGATTTGCGCATGTATTTGTGCCAAAGTCGTGCTTTCACTGTACACGCTAGATGGCAAGGTCACCGCGTTTAGTTGGAATGCTTTCCACGTTTCTTTGATGGACCCGGCAGGGCCATGTTCTTCACAACCCGAGTGCGCACCACACCGCTCGTCAAACACACGCAAAGATAAGGCACTTTTCTTCAAAGCGGTGGAACCGCATGACGCAATCACAAAACGGCGAACAGATGTAACTTCGTGAAGACTGAGCGCCACTCGGTCAACGCGGTCACAGAAACCCCAGTGACAGAACGGCGAATGGCGAACGTATGAAACCCGCCGCGGTGGCTCAGTGGTTAGGCGCTCGGCTACTGATCCGGTGTACCCGGTTTGGAACCCGACCACAGTGGCCGTGTTTGGATGGAGGCGAAACGCAAAGGAGCCCATGTGCTGTGCGATGTCAGTGCACGTTACAGATCTCTGGATCGTCGAAATTAACCCGGAGCCCTCCATTACAGCCCTTCTTTCTCCTTTTCTTCTCTCGGTCCCTCCTTTATCCCTTCCTGCCAAGATGTGAGATAGCTCCTCACAATTTCCTTCCCCCAACAACCAATTTTCAACGTATGGGATAAGCGATAACTGCCCGCGACAACGTCGGTGACGGTGACAAAAGCAAGTTGACGGCGATGACAATACGGCTGCCACCTCGAAGTGTCAGAGATCGCAGGGACCTCTACTGGCAACAATTAGATACCGAAAGTATGTCAAGCCAATCGAACTGCAGCGTAAATCCACCTCAATCTAAGATGGCGCCTTTTGCGCCGGTGAAAAGCCGATAAGATGGCCGATTTTGGCGTGTAGGCGACTGAAATTAGTCCGAAAAATTGAACTTTCGGACTTTTGAAGTCCGAAATATCCGTCGCGAATATGTATGCACTTCTATGGGGTGACTGACTGGTGCCTCATCGAGGTCTGAAATATCCTACAAGTCTGAATTATTGGAGTCCGAATTACCCGTCGGCTACTGCAATCGTACTGTAACTGCTTATAGGAGACTATTTCACTAGATGCTCAGTAACTATTAATTGAATCTGAATCTTGTGTTTAGGGGTGCTGCTTCTGCATGGGTGCTGCTTTTGCATGTTCCTTTCTGCATGCATGTCAGGCAGAGAGTGATGAAAGCCAAGAAGCGTGGGACTCCTCAGCACCTTTTGAAAACCTTTGCCCCGGCTGTAACAAGATTGAAAACCCTCGAACTAAAGTAACCAGGACAAGACCTTCAAGCACTAATCACATCTGCACTCTCAGTCACATAAACATGCCCTAAAGACAACCCAAGTGCATGAACAAAAAGGACAGGAAGGGACAATCAGAAACAACTTCACAACGCAGGATGTGAGCGCATTTGAAGAATGGTGATGTACATTCGTATGAACAGCAAGCAGGAAGGAAAAACGTGCTGAAGGTTCTGCGGATCTTCCCCAATCCCCAATAATACAACTGCTCTTGCTGACATGCCCTTTTGACTAGTATTAATAGCTCTGTTTTCTGTGCTCCAATTTTTTTACTTTTTTGCTACCGTTCCTCTCTGCAAAGCATGCATGCAACTGAGCATAAATAATAACCCGTTATTTTGAAGAGAAAGGCACAGTGACCGCCTCACTCGCGATGGACACCTGAGAGAGCAAGATAGTGTCCATAGTATTAAAAGACTCTGGATTATCTCCGAGCACCTGAAACTCTTTAGTCCTAGCGATGCCTGGCACACGAGTGTCTCTTGCATTTCAAAACGAACGAATGGGCCCTTACTCTGATAGAGTCCTGGAACAGTCTTGTACACGATGTTCTGCAAGATGTCATCTCTCCTGTAGAGAAAAAACAAGCACGAAGAGACATTGTAAGCTGGCGCAAAATTTCACCACGCACACAATGTGGTGGCCGTGGCACTTGCAAACGTGGAACCGGGGCACTCACATGAGATGGCTCTCCATGTTGTTCTTGGAAAGTCGGAGATCACAGACAGGACACGTGTGACCGGTTTCGAGGTGCTTCAGTATACAGGACCTGCAAACTGGAAGGCACACAAACACGGTCGAAATCCTATTAAGACAGTGGCAAGCAAAGAAAAGAATGCCTGATGTAACACAGCATCAAAATGCAGCAGTAGTTCTACAGCAACAGTGCACAGAATCCATGTCATTGCTATTAACAAGTCTGTTGAACACCAATTTTTTTTCAATCCAACCACCTCCATGCATTCAGAGGGCTTTGATGTCAATCATCCTATTTTAGTCACTAAAATGTGCCTCAAATGTAATTTCCCTTGTGTTCAACTGCGTCTGGTTAATAAATGTGTGAAGCCTTTGTTACCAAATTTCGTAGGTTTTATTTTACCGTAGTCAGAAATGCAATGGAGGCACTATGGCGACCCAAAATTTGATTTTAAACACTCCCATTTCTTCCATACCAGTGCCTTCCAAATATCGTGGCCCTTTTGGGCCAGTCTGTATTGTGCAACGTGCTAATGAAAAGAAAGTAAATCACAGATATTGGTATATAAGAATTACGAGAACAAAGAGCAGGTGGGCTTCAGTTAATAAACTAAGTGCTTTATTGTACTTCCTCATCTCACAACAAAGAAACAACCCCACAAAGAAGCTTTTGTGGGAACTCTCAACTCAGAAATCAGCGCAATATGAACACAAAGCCCCGGACACAAAAGCAGATCCAAGATGCGCTAGTATGTGTGCCGCCTTTCCAGACTGGCATGAAACAACCATTCTCATCAACGACCATGCTGCCATTACAATTAGTTGAAAAGATCCCGCCAGGTCAAGTGAACCAGCCATGCACTGATCAAGTAGTCACATGCGATTTGCAGGTTATAGCCAAAAAAGGTCCAATGAATTTTTCCTGGGGCAATGGCACTTGCTTTACACTAAACATGATGGTGCAGGGTAGATGAATCTAATGGCTATTTGTTCGCATGTATGGCATTCAGCCTTCTTGGAAAAATACACTCTGCTAGGGCACTTTGAGTACATTAAAGGGCAAATGAAGAGATTTTAGTTTTAGAACTGGATGGGCTTAAAGTAGCTGAATGTGAAAAACTTGCACATAAAAAATATGAAGTCTTTTATTTCTCTGCTAGAATTTGAAATAGTGGCATATTCGCCGGATAAAGCCACGCAGGCGTTCCGGCTTCTCCGCAGTGCACAGCGCCGGGTAGGGGCTGCAATGACGATGGCACATACAGCGGTGCTATGTCCACAACTAAGAAACGGTTTCTTGACAGAAAAAAAACCCACCACCATTGAAGGTAAAGCCTTGCCCACTGATGGATGTCAAGTTCATAGCATTAGAGTACAAATATTAAACTAACGTTTAGAACGCTCTCAAAAGAATTAGCAAGGCAGCTTAAGCTTGTCAGCCCTAGGGATAAATATTAAACTAACGTTTAGAATGCTCTCAAAAGAATTAGCAAGGCAGCTTAAGCTTGTCAGGCCTAGGGATCTATAACTGCCAGGAAAGGTGGGCGGCTTTCCAGATTTCAAGATGTGTACAAAAATTATGATATCACTGCGGCACCTGCATTGGAGGAATGCGTAAGCACTGACGCCTCTTTGCCCCTCTTTTCCTCCGACCCTTATCGATTAAGCATTGATCGCCTACTGGTCAAATGATCATCTGATTGAGAGAATTGATGTCAATTCATCCAATTTCCCAATTGCCTCAATTCATTGCCTTAGTTAATCAAGTTCCATCATTGCCCATTTTGAGTGCCCATTTTGGCACGCATTTTCAAATTTGGCGCCACGCTGCGCTCCGGTCACACTTCCAATTTTCAAATTTGGCTCCATGCTGTAGCTCCGCCCACTTCCGGTGCTTTCAAATTTGGTGCCACCTTTGCTCCAGCCACACCCACTTTGCGGACATTTTTGGCTCTAATTAATTACCCCAAATTACCCTACATGCACCTCAAGATTTCCCCTGCTAGATTTTTTGATGCTCTATCTAATGCAACCATTCTTTCTCTTATAACTCAATTCGTTCTAACGTTATCATGATGACACAGAACCACAAACATCGCCATACAATGCTTACGCATTAATCAACTTTTTTCCAAGCCACTGGTATTTCTCCTAATACCTGTATTTTGGTTTAAAATTATGGCAGTGCCCATAAAATGGTTTCGTAAAGACGGATCAGGATTTCATAATGTATTTCAACTGGGTCTGGTGCTGTCCACATACAGAAAGAAAGAATTCTGTTTATTTCTAGCAGCGTAACTGAAATAGTTCACGAGCACCATTATAGGCAGTTTTTTTTTGTTTGACTGCGTTTTAACATCTGAAAAATGATTCTGCATAGTGAAACGAACTTGAAACTGCGGAGCAATGTTTACCCAAAATGTCTGCCTGTTCTATACTTGTCAGTATACCGGGGGCTGTGAGAAGAGAAACCGCAAATGGGGAGTAGCTGCCATTTAGTTTGTGAACCCGTTCCCACATTTTTTTCTATGTGATTTAGCTGTTTACAGATGAGACGTAACTCTGGCATAATGCTTCCTCGGCACTGCGATGAACGGGACAACGTTGCAGTGACAAGAGAGGCATCAACAGAGTTGCAAACAGTAGAAATTTATGTCGGTGTGGAAGATAAGCTCCCCACAGTAGCAATAGCAAAGCCCAGGGAGCCACTAGGGCTTACTTAAGAGGTGGCACCGCTTTAAAATCGCACAAAATGGCCAAAACTTCGGTTTTACAAAAATTAAAAGTTTCCATTTGTGGGACGCATTTTCTAAGCTGTCCCAAAGTTTCACTGCTGAAATACACCAGGAAGTGCTCCAAAAAACATCGCTTTATCAACCACGACGGTGACGCATATCGTGAAACAGTAGAAAAATCTATTTTTTTTAACCCCCTGTATCTTCACAGTGCCGCGAAAGAGCAGCGCTATCTTTGGCACAGTGCAAAGCTTGTTTCTTCACCTTTTAGCCTGCCGCGCCTCAAGTCAATTCCATGCGCAGAAGCAAACACGCAAAACACAAAAGTGTCAAGGTCTGGCCATGCGACTTCCCCGCCTTGGCATTGGTCTGCTCAGCAAC
Organism: Amblyomma americanum; assembly: GCA_030143305.2. NCBI lineage: Eukaryota > Metazoa > Arthropoda > Arachnida > Ixodida > Ixodidae > Amblyomma > Amblyomma americanum. The sequence goes on from JARKHS020029339.1 coordinate 24,815, forward strand.
CTACCCCTAGCAACTGGTAAAGTTCGTGCAGGAGCTGATGGCATGGTGTCCGCCCTTGCTTGCCCGTTTCACATTATATTGTTTGGGGTTTAGGCTTTGGCAACACTCTGGGCTTCAGTGAGCGACACTCCATCAAAAAGAAGTACAAAACCAAGCATTGTTATGGTAGCTGCAAGTGAAAGCCATTAACCAAATGACAGAAGCCAACTGCAATTTCTCTTTAGTGTCCCTATAAAAGTACCCACCTCGCTTAGCAGAGCCACGTTTAAAGGGGGGAAGCTCGTCTTAAACAAAATTTAAATATCATAGCCACAACTATCAATGAAATTGTCAACGAACACGTGCGTTTGCTTACTGATTCGAAATAAGCCATTTAATTTTACGTAAAACTTGCGCTTGAGCACTTATGTAATATTTATTCAAATATTTATTCAAATATTTATTCAAATACCCTAAAGACCTCCGGGGAGGGTATTACATAGGGAGGACACACGAAGCACTTTGACAATACTTTGCTCGAAACAGAAAAGAGAGAGAAGAAAAAAAAATACAGACACAATTTTGAAGTACAGTAATAAACAATAACAACAACACTATAGCGCAAATAGAAAGCGTAAAAATTCAAACAGCCGGGATTAAGAATACAAAAACAACGCAGAAAGAAAAAAAGAATGGAAAAGAAACATCTGGAAGAAAGTAGTGGTATTCGAGGGAGCAGAAAAGAAGGATTACTAACTCTATAAAAGTAAAGTGGTGCACAGGTGCGTCACATTTTGATGTGGGTATGCAGCATTTTGTGTAATTTGTCTGGGTGAACTTTGGTAGCAACATCTGATGGTAGGTTGTTCCAGTCACTTATGGTTCTAGGTATGAATGATTGCGCGTAAAGTGATGACTGACAGACTGGGTGACTGACTTTGTAAGGATGATCATGACGAGGGAAGCTGTGGCAAGGTGGCTGAAAGAAGTCCTCATGCAAACATCGTGGTGATAAAGCTTGAGAAACAGAGATAGTCGAGCGTGTTTTCGTCGTAGTGATAGTGGATCTAATCCGGCACAATTTTTTAAAGATGTAACACTGGTGTACGGGGAATAGTCCGAAAAAATGAAGCGGACAGCATGGCTTTGCAGGGATTCAATGTTACGTATGATGTAATCCTGGCTCGGGTCCCAGATTGCACATGCATATTCAATTCTAGGTCTCATTAAGGTGGTGTATGAGAGCTTTTTTAAGTGTGAGGGTGCTTGCCCTAGTCTCTGTTTCATGATTCCGAGTGAACGATTAGCAGTTGCAAGAGTAACGTTGATGTGATGATACCATGTTAAATCTGTTTGAAAATTTACTCCTAGGTATTTATATGTGGTAGTGAGCTTGACAATATTGTTATCTATAAAATATGAGATTAGAATGCGGGAATACGAACGCGTAAATGACATGCACTTAGTTTTGGTATGGTTTAGGGTCATTTGCCAGTCAGAACACCCCACATTAATTGCGTTTAGGTCTGATTGCAATGCTTGTTGGTCAGTTTCAGTAGTAATTTTACGGTAAATAACACAGTCATCGGCGAACAGTCTTACACGGGACGAGATGCAGTTAGGCAAATCATTAATATATACTAGAAAAAGCAATGGACCAAGCACGCTCCCTTGTGGAACGCCGGACGTGACTGGAATAGAAGAGGAATTGCAGTGGTTTATATTTGTGAACTGTGTTCGGAATGATAAAAAATCTTTTATCCATAAAATGACGTGTGTCAATGTTAAGATGTTTTAGCTTCGTTAGTAGCCTGTCGTGAGGAACGCGGTCAAAAGCTTTAGAAAAATCCCGAAAAATGGCATTCACCTGGTTGCCAGCGTCAATACAAGATAGCAAGTCATTAGTAAATCCCGGTAACTGGCCATCGCATGAATATCCAGTTATGTTATTATGTTATGGAACTTTTTACCAAGAGCTTCATAGAACTTTTGCTGCAAGGAACATGGCAAAAAGCGTGCCATTGCTTTTTCCTAATATGAATGGATGCAATATAGAGGCTAAAATTACTGCTCTGCTTAACATAGAACCCAAGTTGCAGGGTTTTGAGGTTGTGACTTCAGAAACAGGAATACAAAATTCTCTTTCCGGTTCCAAAGTGGCAATTTCAACGCCCCGTAACTCAAATTGCATGGTAGGCAGGATGATAAATTTACCCTTCTTGCATTCCTTGATGTCATGAATAAGCAATCGCATGTGTTTCATCAGGTTCCCTGCAGCAAAATTTCTTCAAAGCTCTCTGCAAAAATCTTGCATAACATATTATGTGGGTGCTCAAGCACTAGCTTTAAATGAAATTCAATGATGCCAGTGCTCGGGAGGCCAACGCGTCGATCAAGAAGAGAACGATTGCAAGGCCTATCTCCCGAATTTGAATTGACTACTCCCTTCTAATCCACCCCGAAGGGCTCCCACAATGAATACCAACCCAGCTACAGTTCCGCCGGTCCTGTTCCACCACCAGCGTGAGCCACCGCATTTCCACGGCCAACCCCACGAGGACGCCGAAGACTGGCTGGACCAGTACGATCGGGTGGCCATCTACAATGGCTGGGGCGCTGACTGCAACATGCGTCATGTTTATTTTTCGCCCTCGAAGACTACGCGAGGACCTGGTTTATCAACAACGAATCTGGCCTTCGAACGTGGGATATGTTCAAATCCGAGTTTCTCCAAGTGTTCAAAGACAGCACATTACGCAAAGAGAAGGCTGACCTGCTTTTGCGTGCCCGACATCAACTCCCCAACGAGAGTGTGACGGTGTAAGTTGAAGAAATGAAGCGACTCTTCCGACGTGCGGACCCAAGCATGTCGGAGGAGAGGAAGGTAAGCTTCCTGATGAAAGGGGTTAAGGAGCAGCTGTTCACCGGCCTGGTTAGAAGTCCTCCAGTGACTGTAACTGATTTCATAAAGGAGGCGAGGTCCATCGAGAAGTCTCTTGACATGAAGGCCCGACAGTTCGACTGCCCAACAGCAACGATGCACACGGCCACTGTGGAGGGAGGCACGATGAACTCGGCAGAATCTCTACGTGAGATAATTCGATCCATTGTGCGCGAAGAACTGGCGAAGCTCTTTCCGGCTAAGGTAAAGCCTCAAGTTGCCACACTTGCTGATGTTGTTTGCGAGGAGGTGCAACAAGCTTTAAGCACGAGCACACCACTACCTCTCCCAGACCCGGTACAGCCGCAGCACCCTGATCTCAGCTACGCCGCCGTCACCCGTCGTTTTATTCCGTCCCAGCCGAACCCACGTTACGATGCACCTGCCTCCGCCGCTATGCGGAGTCAACCTCTACAGCCGAATTCTCCACAGCGCCTAGGACGACGTAGAATGGATATCTGGAGAGCACCAGACAATCAGCCGCTGTGCTACCATTGCGGTGAGGCTGGACATGTTTGGCGCCGCTGCCCATATAAGGAGATGGGTCTTCGAGGATTCCCCGTCAGTTGTCCTCATCCGACGTGTGGAGAACGACCGCAGGGGATCACGGACTACATCTCGCAAGCGGGCTCAGCACAGCGTCGCTTCTCTCGATCACCATCTCCTCGTCGCTACAGTTCTCCAGGACGAGACCAGTCTCGGAGTTCCCGTAGGGGAAACTAGACGCAGCAGCCTCTGGAGATGCGGCTGCTCAACGACAAAATGTGCAAGATCCTCCATCGCCACAAGACAGTTCCAGTTCACACACAACGCCGAATGCCCTAGCCGTACCGACGACTCATCAGACAAAGTGCCTCAAGACAAGCCGACGTCCTCACGTACCGCTCCGTGGCCACGACGCCTTTCCTCAATGCCGGACTCCTTCGATGCACTGCAGCCGAGACCGAATGCCTCGACATCCCCAAAGTAAGACGCTAGCAACAGCTGACTTAGAGATTTCGGTCGATGGCGCCGATGTAACCGCGCTGGTGGATACTGGCGCCGATTATTCTGTGCTCAGTGGAAAATTTGCGGCGGCACTGAAAAAGGTCACAACCGCTTGGGACGGCCCACAGATGCGTACTGCAGGGGGCCATTTGATCACGCCAACGGGAACATGCATGTCGCGGGTAACCGTGCAAGGCCAAACATTTCTGGCAACATTCGTAGTGCTAGCCGAGTGCTCTCGGGACGTCATACTCGGCATGGACTTTCTGACTGAAAACGGTGCCGTCATTGATCTGCAATCACAGTCCGTCAAGTTCTCGACCGAGAAGGCCATATCCGTCGATAGTGTTCTCCCAGCGGCGCTGCACATTCTAGACGAACACGTGACCGTGCCTCCACGTTCCAGTGTAATGATAACCGTCGGCTCAAAGAACATACAGCAATTGAGGTGTCGTGGAAAGCAAGCAATTGTTGCTTCTGGACAGAGGACTTTCCGTCGCCAGGGCGGTTGTCTTCCTCGAAGATAGCAAGGTGAACGTTCTCACAAATTTCAGCAACGAACAGCCAGCACCTTAACAAGGAGACGACTGTGGCATATATTGACGCTCTTAGTGAAACTAGGTGTGCACAGTGTAACGACTGCTTCAACGACTGAGCCTGATATACCTCCTGGTGTTCAGTACGACATTAACCCAACCCTGCCGCTCGAGCAGCGCGACAAAGTGCGCGAACTGCTCGATCGCTACCGTGGTGCCTTCGCGTCGTCGTCACGCGTCAGGCGGACGCATCTCGCGAAACATCGCATAATTACTGATGAAAATGTTCCACCACTCTGGCAGTCACCTTATCGAGTGTCCACTAAAGAACGTGAGGCTATCAGCACACAAGTGAAAGAAATGCTCGCCAACGACGTTATTCGACCTTCTAGGAGCCCGTGGGCGGCACCTGTCGTGCTTGTGGAAGAAGGACGGCACCTTACGATTCTGTGTTGACTACCGTTGGTTAAACAACATCACCAAAAAGGATGTGTACCCGCTACCCAGAATTGACGATGCCTTGGATCGCTTATGCAACACCAGATATTTCTCCTCCATGGACCTGAAGGCTGGATATTGGCAAATTGAGGTAGACGAGAGGGACCGCGAAAAAACGGCATTCATCACTCCAGACGGCCTGTACGAGTTCCAGGTGATGCCATTTCGTCTTTGTTCGGCACCCGCGACATTCCAAAGGCTCATGGATACCGTTCTTGCGGCTTTGAAGTGGCAAACTTGTCTGGTCTACCTGGACGACGTCATCGTTTTTGCCCCGTCTTTCGAGGAGCACCTGCGTCGCCTCGAGGAAGTATTGCAGGCCATAACGTCATCAGGCCTTACTCTAAAAGCCGAAAAATGCCATTTTGCATACGAAGAGTTAAAGTTTTTAGGCCATGTCGTGAACTACGAAGGAGTCCTTCCAGATCCCGAGAAAACATCCGCCATTGCCAATTTTCCACCGCCGCGTGATCAGAAGGAAGTTCGTCGATTCCTCGGACTATGCGCGTATTACCGCCGCTTCGTGGAGAATTTCTCTAACATTGCTTCACCCCTTACTGATCTGACAAAGGCGCATGTGCCGTTCAGGTGGGAACCACCACAGCAGATGGCGTTTCAAGAGCTTCAACGCCGCCTGCAGTCACCCCCTGTGCTGGCGCACTTTGATGAACTTGCAGACACCAGGGTCCACACCGATGCAAGCAACGTTGGTTTGGGCGCTGTCCTAGTTCAAGTTCAGCGGGACTAACCACGTGTCATCGCCTATGCGAGCCGCGCACTATCGAAGACAGAAGCCAACTACTCTGCTACTGAAAAAGAATGCCTCGCCATCGTGTGGGCAGTTTCGAAGTTCAGACCATACCTTTATGGCCGCTCTTTCAAAGTAGTGACCGATCATCACGCACTATGCTGGCTTACCAACCTCAAGGATCCCTCCGGGCGCCTCGCACGATGGAGCCTTCGACTCCAAGAGTTCGATATCACCGTCATTTACAAATCTGGTCACACACACGCAGCCGCCGACTGCTTATCTCGTGCTCCCGTGCAAGCAGCTCCGGACGACGCTGCTGATGACGATGAAGTCTTCTTGAATGCAATACATGCCAACGATTTCGCTGAGCATCAACGCGCCGACCCCGACCTCCACGACATCATTTGTTATCTTGAAGGTACCAGCAGGAGAGTTCCTAAAGCCTTCAGGCGAGCTTTGTCGTCTCTCTGCATACGAAACGGTGTTCTCTTCAAGAAGAATTTCGCCGCGAACAGTAGGCAATACTTGCTGGTCGTCCCTGTGAACCTACGCGACGAAATTCTTCACGCCTGCCATGACGAACCAGCTTCCGGCCACCTTGGTGTTACTAGAACACAAGCTAGAATTCAAGACAAGTACTACTGGCCTCGCCTGGGCCCTGACGTTGCGCATTACGTCCGCACTTGCCGGGATTGCCAGCGCCGCAAAGTTCCGCCCGTGAAGCCAGCCGGATTCCTCAAGCCAATTGAGCCGCCTTCGCAAGTGTTTCAACGAGTCGGCATGGACTTGCTCGGGCCCTTTCCTACATCAGACTCTGGAAAAAGGTGGATAATAGTAGCCACTGATTATCTCACACGTTATGCGGAGACAGCATCTCTTCAAGTAGCACCGCCACGAAGTAGCCCAGTTCTTTGTTACTCAAATCGTCTTACGTCATGGTGCTCCACAAGTTTTAATTACGGACAGAGGGGCTGCCTTTACCTCTGAGCTCCTGCACCATATTCTAATTTTCAGTCACACCAGTCACCGTCGAACGACTTCTTATCATCCCCAAACTAACGGGCTGACGGAACGTCTAAACAAGACGCTGCGGACATGCTTTCAATGTACGTGGACGTGGAACATAAAACCTGCGACGACGTCCTAGCCTACGTCACGTTCGCATACAATACAGCCGTGCAGGAAACAACCAACATGACACCATTTGGCCTAGTTTATGGACGTCAGGTCAAGACAACACTCGATGCCATGCTGCCTCATGTCGACGATCATCCAAATGACGACGTTGCGTCTTTCTTACAACGCGCCGAAGCTGACCGCCAACTCGCACGGGTTCGAATTCAGGACCAACAGGGCCAGGACGCACAACGCTACAACCTACGGAGGCGGCATGTGGAATACCACCCAGGTGACCTTGTCTGGGTTTGGTCTCCAATCCGACAACGCGGACTGAGTGAAAAGCTCTTGCGCCGCTACTTCGGTCCTTACCGAATTGTGTGACGCCATGGAGCCCCCAATTATGAAGTCGTCCCTCATGAGACTCAACCATCTCGACGCCACAACCGGCCCGAGGTGGTCCACGTGGTTCGCCTGAAGCCCTACTACGCAAGGACACCCTAACTCTTCTCGAGACCCCCTGCTTTCTTTTCAACATCGGGTCGATGCCTTCGGAGGAGGGGGCTAATGACGCCAGCGCTCGGGAAGACAAACGCGCCGATCAAGAAGAGAACGAAGTGTTGAGGAAGCGCTCTCGTCCAGGGCTACGCCGCTACTGACTCTCGGCCGCTTAACGCCGTTGCTGACTCTACGCCAACGCCAACGTGACAATATTAGAACCAGCACACAAAAAAAACCTGTTCCTTGAAGATTTTGGAAATGCGGCTTTATTAATAAAAATTTTTTTGTAAAACCAGCTTGCCCCCTTAAAAGATTAGCACTGAAACGTACATGGTAAGCGGGCGGGTATGCTTGTCATTGTGGCCAAAAGGTAACAGCAGCAGGCTATCGCTACAAGCTCCAGGCTGGCCAGGTTATCAGTGACATAATTGCAATGTATACGTCCCTTCAATTTGGCTGTACTTGCCGCACCGGCCCAAGCCGTACAGCACTTTAGCACTTATTTTGCAAAAGTGCCGGCCTAGCGCAGCCGGAGTTCCTGGCTGGCTTGCACTCCCCGAAGTGGAAAAGTGGAAGTGTAGCTGTAGTGCAGCAATACGGCGGTGCCCCATGTGTTGGCTAGAGAAGCGGCCTACACGATATGATCGTAGATTTAATGAAATGATTACAGTTATTTGTTGAAAGGAGGAGGTGAGTAACTATTCGCGGCATAAGTTATGAACCTAAGCGGTCATGTCCAGCCTCATCTCAGCCCATATTCATAAAGTGTCCCTAGTATATAAATGCAACAACTTTCTTTTTTTTCAGCGAAACAATGATTTCCCGGGGCTAGTTCATGGCAACACTTATTGCTGCTTGAAAATTCTAGCGGCTCAGGATTTTGGCAGCCGCTGATGTCGGCGGAACGGAGCTGGCTGTAATCTAGTGCCGATGCCAAGGCTCGCAGACCACCAGGACTGAGCTAGACCGTTTGTTTTGGAAGCAGACAGTGCCAAACAGCACTTGAATTGCCCTGAGCTGACGCTACATGCTGATGGCACCACCGTGGAAATTCACAGAACTAGTGCAGGAAGTGTAGCCAAATCAAAGAGACTAGGCCGTGTGTACAGTGATTTTTTGGTTCAAAGTGAATTTAAAGCAAGCAGTAAATTTCTTTGCATTATTTCGAAGCAAATATTTCGTGTACTGCTGGCACACTAAAAAAAGGTTGCATGGCACTGTAAGAATTTTCAAAATCCCATATGTTTCTAATACACAAGGCTATTATGTGAAAAAAAAAAAAGGAGTGCTTTGCAGCTTTGTCACTCTCATTGAGGCAGCGCTGACTTTCTGCAAAACTCGCTACCAGAAATTCGGGGAGTTGACAAATGCAGGGCTGACATATCTGTGGTGTGTGGGACTTAATTGTGGGAGCTCCAACTGAGTCCTCGAGTGTGATTTCATCGTCGCACAGCTCTCACTTTTAAGCCACAACCGCATCGACACCCGCTGGCGTATGCATGATGCATCTGTGCGCCCAGCGCCACTCCCGCCAGGTGTCGAAAAAACACCCACCTCCATGTGTATCATACTAGCTACCTTTAGTGCTCATACTAAACTAGCAAATTTTACACAGGGAAGAGCGGCTACGATGGCTGCAGTCAGATCAAACTTGTCTCGTGGAAGTCAAAGGGGCTGTGCATCTCCCGAATGATGAACACCTCGGTGCTCGTTCCTGCGCATGCCCAGCATGGGTGGCACAGGCACCCTGCAGGCAGAGAGGTGGTACATCTTCCTTCTCTTTTGTGTCCCATCTAGTTTCCGCTGTTTTTCACCATGAATACTGACCAACTAGCCTAACATTTTGCTTTGCTACAGATATGGAAGCGGTGCACATGCCTGCTCAGGAATGGCCGAGCAGCTGTAATCTTCTTTTTTTTAATGCATTATGTGACCTTATGCGACCTTAACTATACTTCGACATCACAGCTGTTGAAAATGGAACCAAAACAGAATGAGAAGAAATTCAACTACAAATTAAATTCAACTACAAATTGTTTACAGGGTGCGAAGGGACTTCCACGCAGTGATCCATGTCCACTTGCATCTCTTACGGACCATTCCAAGGAACGAAACACGGAATCAAAAATTTGGGTTTCCATGCTCCCATAACAACATCACGAGCATGCAATTACAGGTGCCCCAAGTGTATGCCCCAGAAATAAACCGAGAAATACAGCGTAATCGAACCCCAGCACCAAGAAGCAGGGAAGGAATGGGTGGGGGGATCTGACTCACAGGAGTGGAGACACTTGATGAGTGTCATGGCGTCGACGAGGTAACCCTTGCAGAGCCGGCAGGTGAGGTAGGCATTGAGGCCGGCCACATGGGGCCGGGGGCCGGCCCTGCCACCAGCCCCCGGCGGTGGTCCACCCCTGCCCTGCGGAGCAGCGGCCATCCGCTACGCCCACCGATCCCTGGAAGACAAGAGAGAGGAAAGAATGTGAGCAGTCAATTCCACTTCCCTATTCAGTTCATAAATTTCACCAGTCGAGTTACTAATAAATGGACAAAATGCAAGTGCTATGTGTGCACTGACAAGGGTCCCAAAGTTGAAAGCAATACCGAGACGCCACTTCAGGCTTTCGTGCCATTCAACCTGTCCCGAGTCTCTTAAGCATGCCATTCATAAAGGCAATGAAAATAAAAAGCAACTAGTGGTCAGTTTCTGCTAGGAAAGGAATAGACCTCGCACATATCACTGTAGAGTCAAAGTAGCTAAAATGTAGACAGTGCAGAGTTGGATGACTGGACAATGTTTGGAATGATTTATCAGGGCAAACCCCTGAAGTTCCTAGCGAACTACTGATGCCCAAGCAAAGGGGACAGATTGAGAGGCCAAGAAAAAGAATACTTCATAAAGGGTTCTTTGCAAACGATGAATAACAAAAATTAGCACTTTGAACAAGAAAGGCAGACAATAAGAAGTATGGTCCTAAAAACCGAACACAAAGCAAAAGCACATGTTAAGAATACTTTCAGCAATAAAAGTCATAAGTGAAACAACTTCTGTCTGACCACACACAAAAAAAAGACAGCTTGAAACATAATACCACAGAAGTCCAACGCAAGTTCTGACAATGTGCTTGTGTTATAAAAAATGTCACTGCAGAGGATTTCAGGGTTTGTTTAGACCCTGCCAGAGTGAGTGATAAGTTCGACTGGTCATCAGCCAAAAAACATTCATAGGTGCTGTCGACAATCAAAAATAATGATGACATTCTACTGCCCCAATGAAGAAATAATTTAGAGGGAGCAGCCCATTTTTAAAAGAATGCACAAGGATAAGCAAGGAGTGCTAACAACGGAGCACTGCAGTGCTTCACACACAGACCACCTTCACAAACTTGTGGCCTTTTAGAAAGGTTCTGTTCAATACAGAAGTATTATTCGCAGTGTAGTTAGCATGACAGCTGAAACTCAGGAGCTCATCAAAAAGCAGTGCGAAATGACATAGCAAGACAAATGCACCCTTAAAAATTTGGAATAAAAATGCCCGAAATGAAAAGTTCAAGTGGTTTCAGCCTTTCTTTATTTGTAGCTATACAGCTAGAATGCTGCCAACTTTCAGAAAGTTCAGCTGTTAAGAAATTCTCGACTGCAGCACTTTCTTCACTACCTATGATCCCAAAACAGAGGGAAAAAAAATGGTCAAGGCAGCCAGTTTCAACAGCTGCCAGCAGCACGACTGCAATTCCGACGCTCGAACCGCCCAAAATGACGATAGCAGATTTGTTTCGCTCTTCTTTTTTTTGCTCAGACAATATGACTCCTTGCAAGCGATCATAAGCAGCCAGTGACATTGAAATCAATGTTGCGCTGAAAATAAGTTGATCTTTGGAGATTATAAGCAACTGCTAACACACTGAATATGTGGTTGCATAGCAGCTCATTGCGTATTACTTCCCTGAATACAGTTATAACAACTAGTAGTAGTTATAAAGAGCTGATAGAAAAGGCCATCCAAGACTACCATGGCAACTGCCACACAGAATAGGATGAGCTACTATGATGATAAAGCAGGCCAAGCTTGTTTCGAGCGTTTTGAGCAATGCTCTGCAGAGCAAAGCAAGCAATTTTTTAAAGAAGGCGTTTGGTTCCACAGACAATGCTAGCACTCAAAAGCAGCGGAAAAGAACTACAAATGGTACAAACACAAGCCCCGTGCTCCAAGCAGAACAGCTCCGCAAACATTTTGCGCCAAAGCAAACGGCTCGGGCACTCTAGACAAGCCTACTCGCATCTATACACAGCCCTCCTGTCACATTACAGTTCTCCATTTGGATGCTGCCTCCTCAACAAACTATGAGAAAAAAACTCGCGATAAGGTTCCTGTCCTCACACTGCACTTACGGCTTGCATACTCACACTCGGAAGACTCTTTCTAAGAAAGCTTAATAGTAAAAACAGTCCCTACATATACATTTTAATGCTTACGTACATTATGCTTTGATGCTTGCATGGAAGAAACCTTAATAATTATATTCAGACATTAAAGAATCAGGAACCGATTTTCGCAGGCACAAATTTTTTTATTTGCTATAAAAAAAAAAGCCACAGCTGTGTTTGTCTCAAACGAATGCAAAAGGTTGAATGTGAGCCAGTAAGAAATACGGATTTTACTGCCTTATAGACTTTCTTGAGCTTTTGGGAGAACACGTCTATAAACGACGTCTTAAGTCTGAATGCGAAACCAGGCATTTCTCAATACAGCTGCAAAATGGAATTGTACAGCTAGTGATCACACTTGTGAGCAGTATTTTTTTTTTTCGAAACACTGAACGGCTAAAAAAAAAACGACGTAGCACTGTCTCAGCTCTGCAGCTTTAGTTTTCTAGTTGTCACAATACAAGCTACTATTCAAAACTTCACAACCGTAAAGCCGATCCATGTCACACTCCATGTTTAGGCAGTGTATTCGCTTGGGAACTCAGAAATTCCGAAAACAGCACTGGGGCCATGGCAGCAGTGATGATATGTCTGACTAGAGGTATTATCTTGAAGCCGTTGCCACCAATCATGTTTTTTGATCGCAGTCTCCTCGGACGCTGCACGCCGACTAGGGCCTAGCGGGTTATGGCGCAAGGGGCCTAACGACGCGACTGACCTCAATGTCTACGCATTCAATCGCTGTCCGAAAAGTAGGACCGCAACAACAATGCACTTTCAAACCAGCCTTTTACTCCACGCGTTTGAAATTTACCGTAGGGATAATACCGGCGTAGTACTACTTATTAGCGCAACACTAGTGCCGCTCCGAAACCATGACGCTTACTGACGTCAACACCCGTTAATTACCACAACATAAGTGACCGCCGACGTTGGATGTCGTTTGAGGCAAAAACCGACCAACCCCACTCCGGCAGGAGGTCAGCAGCAATACGTAATGCGGATAAGAAGCCATGCGTCTCAGCTTTCCTGACCTCCAATTATAAGCCGCTGCGGTTGATACGCGCAACTTCCTCAGTCAATCTGACCCACGTCAGGCCTCGCAACAACTCCCGGGCCTCTTAAAACGGCTTTTACGGCTCCTGGATGCACATCAGAACAAAACAAATTTCATTCTTAAAACAATCATTTTACGTAAGGCAGCAAGCAGCGGCTGTTGATCAAAGCGCAAGGCACAATCCGATTACGATGCTAGAGGCGTTCGTTGCAACCACTCTCGGCTAGCTCGCGCTCTCGAGGAAACTAGTTCGCTTGTCTTCCGAGACACTTTTTCAGGCAATTTTCCTCGTTCATCCTACGTTCGTTATTTGCGTGAGGACAGAAATATGTTTGGCAAAAAAACATCGGACTTGGGTAGAATCGATAGCTTTTTTTTCTACCACGTCACCGGAGCGGCGTTCATTCCGCCACCGCTGACAGCCAAACTGCCATTCACGGCAACACCGGTTGCTTTACTGGCTACGTGCACGTTCGGCGTGCCGTACGCGGTGCAAGGAAAGGTGAAGATGCATCTGCCCTTACCTCATGAAGGCGGAAAACTCCATCGAGCCAATCTCCGTGTGAAAGTAGTCGCGGCCATTTCGTCCCATTGCTAGGCCTAAGCAACGCTGGCTGTCACGGAAACCTCGCCACATTCGTCAACAGCGACGAAGCTCCGTGCTCGTCCGTGCGGGCGGCCGCTCAGTCTTCGCAGCGCACAGTCTATCCGTCGCAATTAAACGTAAACTCGGCTTTCCGACCGCGGACGTCCATGTTTGTTTGCGACCAAAACCAGGGTTCTTCGACTCATTTCCGAGCGCTCGCGAGGAGGCGCCACCAGTCAAAGAGCCTCCTCACCCTCGTCTCCTACAACGAGCATCGCCTCTCGTCTTTTTTTTTTTTTTTTTGCTTGCGCCGTCCCTTGCACGCACCGGAATGGGCTGACGGCTGTCGTAGTATTCTTGAGGTCACGTAGTTGCTGCAGCACCGGCCGGTCGAGGAGCGCAACCCAAAACGACGGTTGTCAACTCGTAATTGGTAGAGTAGACGATCAAATGCAACCGTGCGCGCATGGGGGTGTCAACGCACTGCCATGTAAACATCAGATGATGAGCACAGTTCCACGCGTCGGTCGGTGCTGCGGAATGTAGAGCGCAGAGCATCGCGCGTTGCTGCATCTCGGCAATGGAGAGGGCGGCCGATGATTTTCACATCTCGCTTGTGACGTCATTGTTCATTAGTCGGTTAAGAAACCACGCTGTAATTTGTAACTCAGCGTGAAGAAAACAAGAATGCCAACAAAATGAAAGAGTTTGGAGCCAGATATGGGGCAGCTGCCGTTTCTAATGGAGCTATTTAAAATTAAAAAAAAAAAACAGAAGGGTAGCTGCTCGAGCGCTCAAACCTAAATAATCGCGCCTGCCTGGTAATAAGACAGGACGTCAGTAAACAAGCGAATTTTTCTGAAAAACAAGCATAACAAGCTCATGAGCTCGCAGATAACGCTTAACATGTGTTGCACATATTACCAAAACTACACCAATAAATTCCGCGGACACACGGACAATTGCTCGCGAGCCAAACAAAAACAGTGCAGATGGATAAACAACTTATATTGATTAGTGTTAAGAACTAATCAGTAACGAGGCATCTCTTGCAACTTAGAGCGTACCACTGCGTAGTACGTCTTTCCTATGTTCTCCGAGAACGCAGGCCAGTCTTGAGAGGCTTCAGGGAATTATCCTTGATATCCGCATCAATTTGCTATAATCGCGATAAAGTTAAGATCATAATATCCGGTTGACAACCTCGCAACCGATTCGGACTTTTTTTTTTTATCCGTTGATCCTCTTAGGAACGCATAAATCACTCATTGCGCTTAACTATTACGAGAAAGTATATAAAGCCACGCAGCCCGCGAGACCTGAGGATGCTCACGGATATTCTGAAACTTCCTACACGCCAAAACCGACAGGACAGGGACCGCCCAGAAAACATCTCGCTCGAGGGTGATCGGGAAGGAGCAGTAGGAGCCAGCCCCAGTTGATCTCGCCGCACTGCCTTGTCGCCATGGTTACCGCGTCACAAAAATCGATGGCCATGCGCGGGAGGAACGCAAAGCGCTGCCGCGTCGTCTACAACGTTCCCTCCCAACGTTCCGCAATCGCACCAAGTGCGTAAACTGTACTTCAAAACGTCACCCTTTGTAGCAACCATTTTTAGTTTTTAACAGTTAAAGCGCCATCTACAATTATTTTACTAACTATAAAATTGTATATTAACAAAATATATTAACAAAAATAGTATTTTGTACCATAGTAGGGAGCGCATCTAATTGTATTGTTTCAATATATAGTTGGTAAGTGCGTCGAGTTTTTTTACGTACAGTTGCCGGGAGTTTCTCGTCTACTGCATTCCTGAGCCCTTGGTCTCTCGGGCAACGTTTTCGCGGAGGATTGCTCCGGGGTGGGTGGTGCAGTTTGAGTCGCTCGCGCTGAATCACGATTCGCGAGCTCTTCAGCCTCCCTCCGCGGCTGCACCGCCCAGCGCCCCCGACCCGGAGGCGATGCAGAAAGAGCGAGGGCAGTGACGCGGGTCGCATTATTGCTGTCACGGCGCGGATTTCGCGGCTAAACGAGGCAGAAAAGGCGAGAAAAAATACACGCGAGGAAAAAGCTCGCGTGTAAAACCACCCACGCACAAGCACGGATAGACGGTGGGCGAAACACCCACTGTCGCCGAGCCACTGCGGCAAAATAGAACGAAGAATTAAAAAAAAAGTTACGGTAACATTCGCGTGGCACATACAAGAAAAAAAAATTCAGGGCAGCATTGCTAACGATGCACAAACATGGTTATTGGTACTGTGATATGCTATTTTAGGAAATGAAAGGGGCAGTTTAAACTAAGCGCTCATTTGATATACTATAATCGGAATGGCTAACAGCGGTAAAAATGTATTGATATACAATATATCAATGCTACTTGCTTGGCCGCTGATTACACCACATTAAGATAATCACCAGAATTAAAAACATAAGGTTTATTACGATGTTCCGGCCGGTGGGCCGGGTTTTGGTTTTTCACTCTTTTTTTTGGGGCGGGGGCGGGGGGGGGGGGGGGTGTTACCTCGATATACAACGGCAACTATGCAAAGTCTTTCTACAAATCTTCGGCCTCTGCGCCTAGTTCGCATTTTAAGCACGTGGTCTAACCACGCTGGAAGCCG